>JANWGL010000927.1:0-11268 GCA_025200755.1 Ceratobasidium sp. C01
TCAAACGTAGCCGAGTATTGACGGGCAGTGGTTACGTTTGGTTCAGCTTTGATCGGTATTGGGGCGGTAATAATCTTTTTGGCCATTAACCAGTCTGCACATAGCTAATTCAGACTAAGGACGTTTGTAAACTATTTAAGTGCTCACCTTGAGGTGCGTAATGGAAAACGAGCACTGTTTTCTTCATCCCAATACTCCGGGTGTTGTACCACTGCCTAGCCGTTGACGGCCTTAACGCTCCGAGCCCGGCCGAGTCCCCATGGGCTTTCTTTGCGGCCATTTCGTGTATTGGGCCGAGTTGCGGTGGTGCGTTTGTTTGGTAGAATTGTCGCTCCTCAGTAACTTGAACCCAGTCAAGAACCAAACGAATAGTATTAAGCTCCAATAAACGGGGGTCATCGGGGTTAGATAAATTCTCGTCATCTTGAGCGAGAGTCAGCGCCAGGAGATCCTCCATTATATAAGTGCATAAACTCACCTGTGAGCTGCAGCTTTCCGAAGTGATAGGGCCTCTCTGTCGTGTTTCCAGTAGAATGTCCTGTCATTTTGATCCCTCGAGTTTCATTGGGTAGCAGCAGTCCCCCTCCCACAGCAACGCCGTCCAACCATATGTCGCCTCTCAAGCCAAAGGACGAGGGGTTGATCGAGTGCCAGTTTATACAGAAATTGGAACCTTGAATTGACGGAATCCAGCAACTACAATATGGGACAGCTATTGATCAGTCTAGTACCTAATCAAGCAGAACAGGCGCCCTACTCAACACGACCTTCGGCATGCTTCACATTGAATTCAGGAAGTGCGACCCCAAATTCGGTCGTTATCCAGGCCGATATCATGCCTTGAATCATGGTTGCAACGGGGAGCGCGGCCTGCTGGTGGTGGTTGAGATTGGCAGTGGCTAGATAGGCGCCAGCATCTTCAGGGCCTGCCCATCATATTCACGTGAGCACCCGGTAATTACACAGTCGCTGGACCGTGTGTATCTTCGCTAGGTCCGCCCGACTTCGACACACTTGGTCGTCACCCTTGATGCGCTGTGGGAGTTTCTTCTTGGACTAAAATTTACTTATGTCTGTCGCTTCTACCTCTACGAACCCAACGTCAAAGAGGTTATCATTACCGCCACCCCGGACGAAGAATAGCTGGGACCATGTCATTAGAACGGGTATAGCCGGAGGGTCGGCGGGTTGTATCGTGAGTTCATAGTTCGCCACTGTGGTGATATATAGCTCACAGCGCTCCAGGCAAAGAGTGTGGTTGCGCCGCTTGACCGTGTCAAGATATTATTTCAGACATCCAACCCGGACTTCAAGAAATACTCTGGTGGGTGACATACGGTGTCTGTAGTAGTGCTCTGCTAAATTTTGCTACAGGAACGTGGTCAGGAGCGTTTAGAGCGATCCAAGATATCAACCGGGCCAATGGTATATCAGGCTTATTCCAAGGCCACTCGGCGACCTTGCTCCGAGTGTTTCCCTATGCAGCGATAAAGTTTCTAGCGTACGACCAAGTCCACTACGTGAGTGTGGTTATTATCTAATCCGGTCATCTTCTGATAGCTTTCCGTTCGAGGAGTGAAGTATTTAATGCCGACCCGTGCTGACGAGACGAACTCGAAGAGGTTTTTTGCGGGAGCATTCTCCGGTACGTCATATTTACATCGGCGCGTCATTTGTAATATTTAGCTCTCGAAATTAGGGACACTGTCAGTGCTGGTGACCTACCCACTCGAACTTATTCGGGTGCGTATGGCGTATCAAGCACAACCAACCTCCCGCCATGCATTGCTAGACGCTATTAAAGCTATCTACGTTGAAGGGAACGGAGTTCCATCTCAAACTCCTACCAACACCAACGTCCCACAGAGATCTTCCCGGCTATTTACTGCTTTCCCGATATCCAAGTTTTATCGAGGATTTTCTGTGACTCTTCTCGGCATGGTCCCGTATGCAGGAACGTCCTTTTTGACTTGGGGAGCTTTAAGAGCCGCATTACTTCCGCCTCCCCCGCTATCTCAGACTAGTCCAAACCCCACGGTACCCCGACACAGGCCGTTAGCGGATCTGAGCATCGGTGCAGTCTCTGGTGCCATTGCGCAAACTGTCTCTTATCCCTTTGAAGTCGTGAGGAGGAGATTACAAGTCGGAGGGCTAATAAGACCCCGTGGGTTCGTAGGATGGGGCGAGACTGTCCAAGGGATTTGGGCAGCGCAGGGTTGGCGTGGTTTCTTCGTGGGATTGACCATAGGGTATGTCAAGGTTGTGCCAATGACTGCTGTGAGCTTCATGTGCTGGGAGGGCGGGAAGAGATTACTTGGAGTATAATACATACACTTATTCTAATATAACACACTCTTGATATAATTGCAAAGCAAATGGCAGGAGTTCAATGAGGTGGTCATTTAGAGCTTTTCATTGAACCCTGGATTACGCAAGCTTCCCGGAGAGTCGATCGCCCCGCGCTCAGTGAACGCCCATCAGTGGCCACAACCGCTACAAGGTCCTTCCTAGATTATTTGCTCCCACAATGGGTGAGTGTTATGCGGCTCTGTTTTCGCTCTGAATTGTTTCCCTTACCACCTGCATGTAGGTATCCCAAAGGTATATGTCTCGTTTGCCCTGAAGTTACACTTTCGCTAATCGACCTTCTCTATTAGTTCTTCCGATATATCTCGTGAGTAGTTCGATTTCCATAGGCGTGAATCCGGAAAGCTTAATCTTGACTATTCAGCGAACGATACCCTTTGACCTCTCAGCTAATCGAAGAGAACAAGATTCCAGAGTTCGGTAGGCCTGCCAATACCTCTGCTCAATACAATAGCTAATGCTGAGAAATTGTTCAGACAATCTTTATGTAGACTTCAATGGAATTATCCACAACTGTGAGACAATTTCCTCCCCGCATCCACCTCGTGTTTTAAACGTTTTGCCCCTCAGGCTCCCATCCCAACGACGGAGACGCGCATTTCCGACTTTCAGAGGACCAAATTTTTACGGCCATCTTCTCATATGTGGATCATCTCTTTGGAAAGATTAAACCGAAAAAACTGTTTTTCATAGCTATTGACGGTGTCGCGCCACGTGCCAAGATGAACCAACAACGTTCGCGTCGTTTCCGCACCGCGAAGGAGGCGAAGGAAACACGAGAAAAAGCGGAACGGAAAGGAGAAACGCTTCCCACGGAGAAGGCGTTTGATAGTAACTGCATCACTCCCGGTGAGTTTGCATTTCGAGTCACACCTTGCCTAATCTAACAAGTATTCATACAAAAGGGACTGTCTTTATGACAAAACTCTCGGCCCAGCTTCGATACTTTGTAAACAAGAAGATCTCAGAGGATGCTAATTGGCGAGGCGTGGAGGTGGTGTTGTCTGGACATGAAGTACCTGGCGAGGGCGAACACAAGATTATGGAGTACATTCGCTTATCCAAGGCGCAACCCGACTACAATCCAAATATCAGGCACTGCCTTTACGGCCTGGATGCCGACTTGATTATGCTCGGTCTTTTGACCCACGACCCACACTTTTGCTTGTTACGCGAGGAAGTCAAGTTTGGACCCCAGAAAAACAAGGGCAATAGAAGGTGAGTGATTCTAGTTGAGAACATGGCACGGGTTTATATCTAACGACTTGGTTTTGTTTAGCTTGGAATCTCAGACGTTCTTTCTCCTGCATATATCTTTACTTCGGGAATACCTCGACCTCGAATTCAACAGCTTAGCGTCAATATTGCCATTCGAGTATGATCTAGAGCGAATCATAGACGACTTTGTTCTTATCGCCGTGTTCATTGGAAACGATTTCTTGCCCCATTTACCGGACTTACACATTCACGAAAACGCTCTGGAGCGACTCTTTGAAATTTACAAGGCTGTTTTGCCTAGGGCTGGTGGCTATTTGAACGAGGCGGGACAGATCCATAAGGGCCGTCTGCAACTCGTGTTAGATGAGCTTGCAACGTGGGAGGTGGAGGTATTCGAGAAGGAGACTTCGGACCACGGTTGGATGAAGGGCAAGCAGAGGGGACGTCAACAGCCTGCTCTCAATCAGGATACCAAGAAAGCGCTTCGTGAGTGACTTCACCGAATGGCACATACGGTCTATTCACGATGTTACCATTAGAACTCCTCCCATCTCAACGGAAGATCGTCGAGGATATCCAAGCAATGATCCAGGATTCTCAAAGCAATTCAGGGGCTCGAGAACTACGCATTGTCAACGATATTTCGTCCGGGGACCGTACCTTTATTGCAAATTTAGCCAAGGAACTCCACCTCAATATTTGGTGGGACGAATTCGACGAGCACGACCGTAGCCTGATCACTCTCGCTATACCGGACTCAGACGACGACGATGACGATGAAGAAGCAGAGGAAGAGGGGCGAAAAGCGTCGGAGCGCGTGCTGAAAAAGTATCTCGGTGCTGCTGTTTTGACGCATGAAGGCTTTGATGAACGAGAGGATGAAAAGATGCAAGCCAAGATCAACAAATGGAAGAATGGGTACTATTCTGTAGGTTCTTCGTTGGTTACACAATCGGCAGTCATTTACGAAGATCTTGTTCACAGGAAAAGCTAGAGTTCACACTCGATGACGCGAAAGGCCTCGGCGACCTTGTATATCGATATATCGAAGGCCTACAATGGGTGATGTACTACTACTACAGCGGTGTGGTTTCCTGGGGTTGGTTCTACAACTACCACTATGCACCCCGAATTTCGGGTACGTCCTATCTCCATATTCTCTTACGATGGATCTAAAGTACCCCCGCAGATCTGAAGAACATCGAGTTACTCAAATTCGACTTCAAACTGGGCCAACCGTTTAAACCTTTTGAGCAGTTGATGGGAGTATTGCCATACGCTAGCTACGAGCTTATCCCTGAAGCGTATAGGGTATGCCTTTTCGTACCAGGAGTTATTTCAGACATTAACCTTGGTAATCTAGGAACTTATGTATTCAGAGCACTCGCTCATCAAGGATTTCTATCCGGATACGTTCGAGCTTGATATGAATGGCAAGAAACAAGAGTGGGAAGCTATAGTCAAGATCCCGTTCATTGACGAGAGCAGGCTCTTGACTTCCATGAGGAGTAAGTCTAGCTAGATAATATTCGTTGATCGGTATCTTACTTACGTTGTCTCCTCCTAGCGGTTGAGCATAGGTTGACGGACGATGAGAAGATTCGCAATACCTGGGGGGCGAGCGTCAAGTTTTCGTACACAGACGACATCAAGGAGTATCCGTCGCCTTCCCCTGGCTTCCTTCCGGTTATTCCTCGCTGCCATTGTCGAATGGACGAGTTTACTCTTCCCACACTCGACGGATTGCACCTCGTTAAAGGTCTCTGTGAGGGCGTGTTTTTGGGCAGCGATGCACTCGCCGGTTTTCCGTCATTGAAGACCCTTAATCACACCTCGCTTATCACCCATCACTCGGTCAACGTTTTCAACACTGATTCTCGCAACCAGTCCGTCGTCATCCGCATCGAGAACAACTATACCGGGGTCAAGGCGAGCACTATCGCTGAACACATGATCGGCAAACGGACGTTCATTGGATGGCCGTTCCTGACCGAAGCACTCGTGGTGGCCGTATCTGACGACCTCTTCAAGCATGAGCGTCAGACTGTTGGAAGGACTACGAAGATAGTTGCGAACCCGCATCATGGGGACCAGTTGTCCAAGTGGAGGCGAAGCGCAGAGAGGATCGCCACCATTTATTCAAAGCGCTTCGCGGTCGAGGTCGGAGATGTGGATGTCTTGTTACATGTTCGGCCGCTCAAAGGTAAGAGTAAACCTGCTAGTTTTAGCCCTTTCTCACGCATCGTTTTGCATATTAGGCTTGAAGCGCCAAGAAGACGGCGCTATGGTCAAAGACTACACTGGTCCCGAAGCGGAGACTGAACAAGCGGTGCAGCTCGCTCTCACGAAAGTGGGGTCAGAAGACCCACGATTTGTCGAGCAACCGCCTGCACCTTTGGCTCAAGAGTACCCCGTCGGGAGCAACGTCTTTTTCTTGGGAGAGCACACCTATGGCGCGCCGTCCTTGGTTAAGGATACGACAGATAACAAGGCGTCCCTTATGATAGTCGTAAGTCTCCCAACCTATTACTGTCACGCATACCTAATCGTATCTCAGTTCAACCCAGAAGAGCGCGTTGAAATAGATAAATTCCGTTCCCTAGCCTTGGAACGGAATGCGGGAGGCTATCGGTCAGCCCGCGATATCTCATATTCACTTCGTATCAGCGGACTGGCGCTCTCGAAGATAACTTCAAGTTTCATGGTCTCGTCGGGCAGCACAAAGTCTAACCTGGGCTTGAGTCTGAAGTTTGAAGGGAAGAGCATGAAGGTCCTTGGGTATTCTCGAAAGTCGGACCAGGGTTGGGAGTTTAGTGAGAAGGCGGTGGAACTTATTCGCGAGTATAGGGTATGCTTGTCGAGACAACCAATCTACGTATAAAACTGACGAGTATCATTTTAGGCAGCATTCCCAGCCATGTTTGCGGCCATTGACCAGAGGCGAGGGGACGGTATGTCTGCCCAGTTAATCATGGCAGTTAAACGTGCTAAGCGTATTATTTCTAGATATCGCTCGTGCGAGTGACCTGTTCCCAGGCGGAGACGCTGAAACCCAGGTCAAAGCAGCCAAGGATTGGCTTTCGTCCAAGGGCGTGCGCGACTTTGAGCCGGTTTCTTTATTCTCGGACCAGTTGGAAAAGGTATGCAACTTGGTATAGGGGCTGCAATACGTCATGCTTACTGCGGTTATTTCGACAGCAAAATGTTGCCAATATCGAACAATATGCGGACCAGCTCAAGAAGGAGAAAGTAGATCACAAACGTGTTATGGTGCAGGGTGTTCCTCGACAAGCGTTGCTCAAGCCAGATCATGCTGTCTATCGACTACAAAATCAGAAGTTCGCGCTGGGAGACCGGGTCGTGATGGTGCAAAATACCGGCGGAGTTCCTCTAGCAGTGAAGGGTGTGGTGATTGGACTAGCACCTACCCTCCTCGACGTAGTTTGGGATGTCCCATGCATTAACGGGACTAAGCTCCAAGGCCGGTCAGTATTGCTCATCACTCTAGCCCTGGATGATGCTTAATGTTTATTTCTACCGCAGATGCACCGAGTACCGAGGATCAAGCGTTGCTTTCAACACCGTACTGAATTTATCGGACCCTCAATTCGTGCAATCGACGTCGAACAAGCCAAGGACAGCGCCCGATCCACCTTCATCTCGGTTTGCCCCTCAACCTGGCCCTCTTCCGGCAGTCCGACCGCGCGGTGGGGCAGCCCCACAAGCAGGCTTCCGACCTGCAGGCCAGCCGGTTCGTATCATGTCTAATCCGGCACGCGGCCGCGGGTGGGGACCCCGGTCCGACGACCGCAGTGCAGCACGAGTTCTCGCAGACCCGGTTCCAGAACCTGAAGAACTTCATCACCGTGCGATTCGTGGAGCCTTCAATATCGTAGGTGGTACATCGCGGGGACGCGGGGCACAATCGTCGCAGCTGGCTCCACAGCAACCTCCGAGGATCCTTCAGGCAGCTGCTCGAGGAAGACATGTATCAAGCCCAAGCTACTCGGGCCACCAAGCCGACCTCAACGGTGAATTAGAGCAACCCGCTGCACATCCCCCTCAGACCAACGGCCACTCGGACCGTGGTTCATTCCGCGCAGGCAGGGGTGGCGCACGAGCCAGGGGACGCGGCAGGGGACGTGGTGGGCCAGGGGGATCAGTAGCCCCGGCGGTCCAGTCTTGAAACCAGGGGAAGGAATGTTAAGGTTTCGAATTGAATCACCCACCTCATGGCATTATTTATCTGAGTCATTGTTGTACGATTTGTATATTATGCGTCGCACGCTGTCGTTTAAATGCATGGTTGTATGACTTGTCTATCGGATGCCGCTTCTGACTGGTTCCGCTCGGTACCGAAATGACTAATTACGGTGCTCCAAATCCATCTTAAAAGTTTAGAAACTTAGCAAAGATCACTCCCACATTGGACGTCACCCACCAAACAATCCTCTGTCCCGTTTCTTACCCCACACTTTCCTCTCGCAAACTTTCTATCTTTACTAGATTTACAATCTGTCATAATGGCTGTCCGTAAGTCGAACGGATTACTGGCTGTGGCTATTGGATTGCTCGCTGACGCTCAGCGCAGGCACCCAATTTGAGAACAGCAGCGACATTGGAGTATTCTCCAAGTTGACAAACTCGTATGCACTATATCCTATCCAGGGCTGTTCGATAACCTGTCTAATGCATATGTCCTACAAGATACTGCCTCGTCGCCGTCGGCGGCAGCACAAACTTCTACTCTACGTTCGAGAGCGAGCTCAAAGACGTTATCCCAATCGTGAACACCACCATTGGGGGTACGCGAATCATCGGCCGCCTAACCGCAGGTGAGTCCTACAACGCCATCCCACTAGAGTCCAGCTCTCACACCAGCGACCGTCTTATCTCAGGCAACCGACACGGTTTGTTGGTCCCCTCGTCGACCACAGACCAAGAGCTCCAACATCTCCGGAACTCGCTACCCGACGCAGTAGCGATACAGCGAGTGGAAGAGAGACTATCTGCGCTGGGAAATGTGATCGCGTGCAACGATTATGTTGCGCTCGTGCATCCAGACATCGATCGGGAAACAGAGGAGATCATCGCCGATGTATTGAAGGTCGAGGTGTTCCGGCAGACCGTCGCGGAGAACGTACTCGTCGGTAGCTACTGTGTGATCACGAATCAAGGCGGGCTAGTTCACCCCAAAACGAGCGTCCAGGATCAGGATGAGCTCTCTGCGTTGTTGCAAATACCTCTTGTGGTGAGTTCGCATATCATCTACTAGGAAAGTGTCGGGACTATACTCACACAAACTGCGAAGGCTGGATCCGTAAACCGAGGCTCAGACGTCATTGGTGCTGGTTTGGTTGCGAATGATTGGTGCGCATTTACTGGGTTCGACACCACTGCGCCTGAGATCACCGTCATCGAAGCGACATTCAGTGCGTATTTCACCTATGCTTTATTATACCCATGTCTAATCTCTATAAAAATTCGCAGAATTGCAAGGCCAAGAACAAGTGGCTGTTATTGGGGAGATGCGCGATACGTTAATTGATAATATGGCATAAGAAGGGCCAGCTTGTATTACAAAATTCGATCGATGCATTCACAATGAACCCCCAAACCAGAGCAAACCCCAAATAGAAACGCAAGGTCTCAAGAGCATATACCAAATAAACGAAGAGTTCGAACAAAAATAACAGTCCGCACACGAAAAAACGACGGTAAAGTAAAAAGTCCAAATAAAAAGTCTAGCGTGGGATTCATCTCAGGCCGCCGGCTACCTCGCCATGCTTACCGCCCGATTCCGACAGGCTCTCCAAGTGCCGCTTCCGTTTCTACTCTGTAAGACAGCTCCAAGATGATCGAGTTCGACTCGGTCTTGTCCCATTACTTCGATTGCGTAGCTGGGACCGCTCGCTTGTGTTTCAGGCTCAATCTCGGGTTCTGGCTGAGGTTCGGGTTGAGGTTCAAGTTGAGGCTCGGGTATCTCAGCCTTGAGCTGCTCCAACAGCCGACGGAACTCGCCCAAGTCTAGCGCTCCAGCCGCCACATCTTCGCCTCCATCAACATCGCAGTACCGGTCCCCACAGCTCTCTCGGAGTCCGCGGCGAATCAACCTGTCCAGGTCCTCGTTTTGGACGTCCATCCAGCGGTTTCGTTCAGCTTCGGATTGGAGGAGGGAGAGTTCGGTCGCCCAAGGGTTTGTGTCTACGCCTGCGGCTTCGAGGAGGTCTCTGATGGGTGTATGCGAGCGGGTGTTGTGCATGCGGCTTGTGAAGGAGCAGGTCAGGCTGGAGCGAGTGGGCGGTCTGGTTAATATTAAGTTTATTGATAGGCGCAGCAAGACCTACCCTGGTCCTAGGATGAATTCTCCGCCTAGCTGTTTGATGTCGCCTGCGTTAGCCAGAGGCATCTTCAGCGCATTCTTGAGTACCATCATAGTCCCAGTAAAGCTAACGGGTATAATAATTCAGTAAACCATTGGACTTGCACGACTGGAAGAACAACTTACGTTCCATGCTTGACATAACTCCCTTTCTCAATCTCGTCGCCTCCGTCGGTAGTCCGCAAGGTCATCCCAAGAGCGTTATAGACCTCCCGGGAAGGGTCGGTATACATCTCGTACGGACAGTTGAAAATGTTATCCCTGTATGATTTAATCATGACGGGAGAGCCGTTGCCGATGATGACCAGCTTAACGCCAGCCTTCTTCACGAGAGCTGGCTCTGTCAGGTGCACGATGGATGACATGTAATCTTGACAGAGCGGACACCTATGACGAGGGGGTGAGCAAATGCCGCGGTAATATTTCGGCATTCGAACTCACCAAAAATGACGAATGAAGCAAATGGCTGTTTTTTGACCTTCAAAGACGTCGCCAAACCGAACTCTTTGGCCTTGGTCGTCGAAAACGAACAGATCACTTGCCTGTGGGTTGTTGTTAGCAAGTCGAAGTTAGGTGACAGATGGCTGAAAACTTACGAGCTTCAACTGTTCCTCACTGGGCATCCCGCGTTTGTCAAATGGCGGCTTAGGTTCCTTCCTTGGCTTCTCCTTGAAGAGAACGGGCCCATCTGTCTTTAGAGACGCCAAGCTCTTGCTACGAGTAATCTCACGCGGCCTCCCGTTGTCGAACAGCGCAGTATTACCACTCCCCACAACCGTACCCCTCGGCAACACCTGCGCCCCAAGCGCATCACTCTCGTTGAAGTGCGGGTGTGATATAACAATCTTTCCAGGTTTGCGGTTACGAACCACCTGTTCTGAACGGGGCTGAAGAGATTTGAGGGAGCGTGCGCTCGCATAGGTGCGGATCGGAGGCGGTCCAGGGAGTGACCTGTGAGGCTCAGAATGGATTGGCTGGGAGAAGATGGACATAACGTTGACGCGCGGGGCAGGCTTGCGAGACACAGGCCGCACATTGATGCTTGGAACGATGTCTGAACGTGAAGAGCCGTCGAAAGAGTCAGAGGTCTTTGCCTCGATTTGGCACTCCCCTTCGCCAGTACTGATGGGGCTCGTAGGTTCAGCAGGAGACTCGATCGCGGAGGAAGACGTCTGAGATCCCTGGGAAGGTTGTCGACCCACGCTGGACGTGTAAGACTGGCGCATATACGATACCCCGGACTGCTGCGAAGCCCTGCGCTGCGCTTGAGCTTGGAGTACGGCTGCTGCAACTGACGTCGT
>JANWGL010000933.1:0-12236 GCA_025200755.1 Ceratobasidium sp. C01
GTGATATGGTCAAATACGAGTGCAACCGTGAATCGTGGTTTCGCATACACGAGCCATAGTTCATTGTTTGATACTGCCTTTATACTCTCCACGTCAAACATGTTTCGCCAGAGCTGGATTGCTGAGCGGTGCCACGCGCATTGAGCTTCGGCCTCTAGTGCGTCTCTGCCGCCATTCGCAGAGCGAGCGGCTGCCTCGCGCGCCTTGGCCGCAGCCTCGGGTCGGAGCTTATCATACGAAGTATGGGCTGCAGTGAGTGCATCCCGGGTGGCCGTGTGCTGGGAGGAGAGAGACTGTAGCTGTTCGTCAAGGTCTTGCAGTTGTGTAATTTGGTCGTCAAGAATTTCTTCCGCCTGACTCTGAGTGACTCGCTGTAAGGCAGATCGAAAGTTAGAATCCGAAAAAGACAAAGGACTATAGACTCACATGAGCAATAGGATGATCGCGTCTTAGCCGTGCTAGTTCCAGCTGCATATCGGCAATTTCTTTGGCGAGCATTTGTGCCTCCTCTGATTCGCGGGTTATCTTAGCGTCCTCCTCTGCGATCTGTTGTGCAAGTTGGCGATGTTGGGTAAACGTGGCGTCGAGTTGCACCTTGGCGGCCTTGAGCGTGTCTTTGGCTTCAGCAGTCTCAGCAGCCAGTAGTGCCATGTCTGCATCTTCGGGAGCAGAGCTGAGTGCTTTGAGAAAGTCTTCTTTGGCAGATTGTTCGATGTACCGAAATTTGAGCTTGGCTACGTATTCCTAGAGTCTGTTGTCAGTCCCCAGTGTTTGAGCACTGGCACCGTAAAAACGCGCCTTTTGAATTTGAACTTGCTCTTCAACAGCAAGGGGGTTAGTTAGGTCTACCCCAAGCTGAGATCCAAAAGTCCCGTGTGTGGTTCCATACGTGGTTTTGCGCTCGTTGGCATAAGAGGGTTTGTCCCCTAACTCTTTGATGAAGGCAAGTGTGGTGCGAGCCCTAAACCCAGCTATAGTGGGTAAATTATGATATGCATTTACGTTGGCTACCTACCTTGTTAGATCAAGCAACGGATCTTCATCTGTGTTGGCAGACATCGTGGTCGAGTCGAACGCGCCTCTTGACGCGGTCACGTGCATAATTGGCAAGTTGAATCCGACCACATCAACAACTCGACGCAAGATCCAAGGGCGAGATCATGTCTGCCTCGGTACGAATCGCATGTCGTGTGCGTCCGTTTATCAACGCGGAGCAACGAGACGACTCTGTAGAAGTACTCGACGATACTAGTGTGTCAGTAATCAACCCTGTAGATATTGGAAAGCGTTTTCGATTTAAGTGAGTTCATGTATATGAGAATGGTCGGCCAATATTGTTGATCATATTTCTTGCAGCTTTACCTCTGTTCATGGTCAAGATGCGACCCAAGAACAGGTTTTTGACAGAGATGTGCTCCCGCTCCTGGGGGATGTGTTTACAGGACATGTGAGCCTCTATGTCTGACGTTCATTCTTCCAGCTAATTCGCTCTAGACTGTAACAATATTTGCCTATGGAGTCACTTCCTCGGGCAAGACGCATACTATGCAGGGCAGTGCAACTGAACCTGGGATCATTCCTCGCGTTATGCAGGTAAGAAGCACGAGCCCCTGAGATATTGAATGTCACTCACGCCTAATTCTCAGGCGTTGTTCGACCGCAAGGCGAACATGTCTCGTTCTCAAGTCTCCTTCGAGCTGTCGTATATGGAAATCTACAAGGATGATGTCTTCGACCTTATGATGGCGACTCGGGTATGTTACGCTCCTTGGGCTAATTTACCTCCTGCTTACGGACTATATACACTTAGGGGACAAAACTTCCTGTGCGAGAAGACGGCCGTGGCAAAGTATTCGTTGCAAACTTGTCGGAGGTCCCCATTGAATCGACGGACGAGTTCGACAACCACTTCATGTGAGCTTCATTATTTCCATCATTAGTAATTAATTCTCAAACTTCTTGTTGGGCGTCAGTGCCGCATGTAAAGGTCGCTCGGTTGCTGCGACGAATTTCAACAGAGCTTCTAGTCGCTCACATGCAATTCTGGGTATCAAAGTTTCAGTCAAAGAGAATTATCCTGGAGCACCCAGTACGTGATTGAGTCTGACCATGCGGCCTTACTCTAATTTCTGTTTCTGTGATAGCCCTTATTGGAAAGATTAACCTGGTTGATCTAGCTGGTTCTGAAAACAACAAGGTACGTCGCTGGCGTTTTACCGACCTTGATTCTTATGCACTCATTTAATTGATTTTAGATGACCGGAAACGACACTATTCGCATGGCTGAGTCTGCGGCAATCAATAAGTCACTCTCGGTTCTGGGTCAGGTTGTACATGCGCTCAACCAACGCGCTAGTCGAGTTCCATACCGGTATGTTTGGCCTGCTTGTCATCTCACCTGTAGCATTTATTTATTCTTGTTTACAGCGACTCAAAACTCACCCGCATCCTTCAAGACGCACTTGGTGGATCCTCTATTAGCTTGTTGATCTGCAACATTGCACCTGGCGTGCGATTCAAGCAAGATACCCTCAACACGCTAAACTTCGCCAGCCGGACGAAGGAGATTGAAAATCGACCTGTAGCTGTTCAACAGGGTATGCATATATATTCCACCTCCTACAATATACAAGAATGCTAATATAGCAACGTAGCTGCTCCTGCTCCTATTCCGCCTCCCGCCTCCACTCGATCAAGCATCGGGATAGGTCGTCCCCGTGCCTCTATCGGTCCTTCTTCCACTCACAGCGGCCTCCCCTTGTCAGCCTCCTCTAGTGGTCTCCCCACACTTGGCGGGAGCTCACGACGCATGTCGATGGGGGGTATGCGCCACGTTTCGGCTGGGCCGAGTTCGTCCGGCCCCGGTGTAGTCGGCACGAGTCGGATTCAGGCCCCTAGCAAAGGCCGAAGAGCGAGTAGCGTACACGGGAGCCGAAGGGGAAGTATGTCGGGCGGGAGCATGAGTGGTAGCGGAAGTGGAAGTGGAGATATGATTATTGGGCTGACGGAAAAGGAGGTCGAGGCGAAGGTCAGTTTGACTTTGAGCTGAATCGGTGCGGAGCTGGTAGATTGACAGGCGTATAACCTCTAGATTGCAAGTGCGGTAGAGGCTGCGCTTGCGAGACGTGAGGAGGAACTAAAGGAGAAAGCTATAGAAGAAGTACGGAGGCAAGAGGAGGAGCGAAGGAGGGCAGAAGAGGCAGAAGAGAGGAGACAAGAGGAAGAGCGGAGGAAACAGGAGGAAGAGCGCCGTGAGTTAGAGGAGAAGGAGCGGAAAGAGCGAGAGCGCGAAGAACTACGATTGCAGGAAGAAGAGTGGCAGCGACGACGAGCTGAGGACCCGCCAAGTGGGCCACCGTCGTATAATTCCGTGGCGGCATCGTCCCATCCTCTGAACCTAGACAAGGTGGCTGATCCGGAGGTCAATTCGCCGCTGATGCAGAAACATATCCGACTCATGCGCCGAGTTGAAGATTTGGAGCAGAGGTGAGTGAAAGTTTGGTTGGCGGGCGGAGTGTGGCAGCATGCGCGGGTATCTAGCCCTGAGGTCTGACGACTTTTGGGTTGTGTAGCCGAGAAGGACCGAGTGACATGGACGTTGCTGTTACGATGGACTATGCGACACGGAAGAAGGTGGCCAAGTCGCTAATTAAGCGAGCCCGGGTATATCAGCAACAGTAAGTGTCGGTGTTTCAGCGCACCTTTATCGGGTATCCTTCTCTGGATCGAGGGCATCGTTGTGGATATTGACATCCACTGTTATAGGAATGACCTACCGACGGCGTTGCAATACTATATGAAAGCTCAGCCATATGCGGCGGACAACGTCAAGCTTCAACATCGGTGGGTGACATCGTTGGCTGAAAGTATTCAATGACTGACTTGAGGCTTGCTGCCCACCGTCCTCCTGCCTTCTTCTTGTGAACCTCGTGTTCTGCCCCGCCACATCCACGCACCAACTATCCTGGCCACATCATCTTCCGACGTCACAGTATCGACAAGCTCCGAGAGGCGATTGAGACTGGTCAACCATTTATCCCTTCACCCACACCCGAGGGTGGTCGGTATAATCAAGACTCTCTGGCGTGTAGGACTGTGGCCACTCCTTCACGCAAGCGCGCTCGGATGGGTGCGTTATACGAAATGACCAACGGTGTCGGAGACATCGATGAAGATGCTGAGATGCCCGATGTTGATGAGATGGGGATGAAGCGACGACGCTCTCTTGTTGATTGCTGATTGCTGATATGTTGTTGATTGATACCAGCTGGTCTGAGCGGATGGTCTTGCATTAAGTATTGGATGGGCTGTTTATACGTACACATTCCTTATCGTTTTTGTGTTTTAGTTCTTGCTGTTTTGCTGGTTAGCTGGTCATTTTTGCTGTTTCAGCGTCCGCATATGCTTTCATTTTCCGTTCTGTATTAGTTGATTATTAAATGCGCGAGAGATCTTAGCGGCGAGCGAATTATTCGCTCGCAAGGGCACAGAACATGCGATTGAAACTAGAAGCGTACAATACTAGCATAAATACATGTTGCTGAGTAGAGATGGACTGTAAACAATTCGCATCTTATCGAAGTTGAATGCTGATGATGAACACAGGCAGTCACACCTGTCAGGGAGGTGACGCAGGGGCGCAAATGTTACCGCTTCTTGTAAAACGCAGCCGGGAGTGGGTTCTCGCTTCTTGTCTTGGTTTCCGCCTTTTCGCGATCGTGCATTACCAGCGCCATACTCTCCCTATGCGCATCGATTAGCATCTGCCTTATCTCGCTGTTCTCGGGGGTTGAAGGGACGAGCGCCTCGAGCAGCTGCGCCTCCTCCCAAAAAGGCATCTCGACGTCCAACTCCTCGTGTTCGCCATGTTCTAATGTTGGGGAACTGCTGAGCCCGCGTAGGTCTGGTTCAGAGCTAGCGATACTTGAGAGAGACCGAGTCGTTGAAGGTGCAGTGGAGGTAGACGGGGCGGGTATTTTGATGGTTGGCTTCTTAGAGGTGTTTTGTGGATTGCGGATTGTGCGGGCTCGCTCAGCGGCTTTTTTCAAGAGAACCCCGCGGTTCCTATTCCACGAGTGAAAGCAAGTTAGTTAGGTACAAAATGAAAACAAGGGAAAGTTCAAGTGGAGAGAATGAGACTAACTTGGCGTAGTAAAGCCTATTGTACTCTGCCTTGCGAGAGGCCGGGTCTCGTGATGACTTTTTAGTCGTCGGCCGAGTCTGGACGGTCGTTGATGGAGAAGACCGGGTGGAGGACGACGATGCACGAGTCGGAGCTGCGTAGGGCGTGTAGTCGGGATCGGTGTCTTGTTTCGTGCCACTTGGGCGAAGGACGATGCGAGAGCTCCTGAGAACCAGTACGAGAGGCGTGAGATGAAAGACGAGCGACTGGTCTGAAAGAGATGTGAGCTTACTTGCGCTGGAGAGTGGTCATTGAGACGGCTAGAGTTATGTGTTGTGGTCTGTGGGTTGGAGATGTTTGTTAGATTGAAGGGGCTGAAAGCGTTGATAGCAGAAACGGGATATGAAAAAAGTTCTCAAGCTCCAAAGGGGTTCTCTATCTGTCAAATCCATCTCATACTTACGTCTGAAATTACTAAGTGGCCGTTTTCGCCACTAGAAGACGGGGTGCGCACAAGACTAGGTGGTCGATGACTGCGGGTGTTCAGCGGAGTGCTGAGAGTGGTCCAAGCTGAAGCGAATTTCAAGCTGTGCAGGCCGTGTGCTCTGGACTTGCAAAGCCACGACCACGTGCGGTACGGAAGGTCAAAAAGCAAACTCCAGCTAAAGGACTCGAGACGTGCTGAAAAAGCGAGCGGCGGGCTAAAGGGCTGGCTGTTTCAGGAGTTTTTCAGACGTGGGGCCAGGTACAAGCGAGAGAGCTGAAAATATATGACAGAAAACGAGTAGAATACGAGCTTGATAGTGCTCCCACCTCCGTATCAGATATGATCTGAGTGGTGCACAGGGGTAGGCGTGTACAGTCAGAGAGGTAGGCTGGGTAGCAAGTATGCGGCGATCAGTGATGAAAGTGGGCTGTGGAAGCTCACGTGATCCCACCAATTCCATGGGCGTTGTCGGCGGTTACCAGCTTATATCAGCGGAGAAGAAGCGCCCGGTTGGCGGTCCGGACAGTCCACCATCGCCCGCATATAAAGAGCTAGAATGGCGAGCAAGGTCTACAATCCGCCATGACCGACGCCACAGCCCACCTCTCACGCAAGGACGTCCTCGCTCACGTTCATAACCTCATTGACTCCCTTGTCAACATCAAGGATGAAACTGGCGAGTTTCTGCTCAAGCTTGATGATGGCCGCGTGATTGATACCAAAGGTTGGAATGATTGGGAGGTATGTTGGCCCGGTTGTTGTAGTATCTCTTCTGAATTTTCTCTAGTGGACGCACGGTGTCGGACTCTACGGTCTACTCAAACTCCACGAGATCACCGGCGATGAGTCCGCCTTGAATATCGCTCTCAAATGGTTTTCCGACCGTCTCCCAGTCGGCACCTCCAAAAATGTGAACACGATGGCGCCCTTCCTCACCGCCGCGTACTTGCACGAGCAAAAACATGCCAACTACGCTCCATACCTCGACGCCTGGGCCGAATGGGTCATGTACTCTATGCCCCGCACTGAAGAAGGCGGCCTGCAACACATGACCTATCTCGATGACCACAAGGGCCAGCTGTGGGACGATACTCTCATGATGAGCGTTATGCCGCTTGCCAAAATTGGACTTGTCCTCGGCCGACCAGAGTATGTCGAAGACGCAAAGCGTCAGTTTATGGTGCATACCAAGTACCTCGCTGACCGCGAGACTGGACTCTGGTTCCATGGTGAGTCTTATACTATAACCCGACTTCGTGGTATTCACGCGCACCAGGGTGGACCTTCGAGGGCCGAAACAACTTTGCCAACGCCCGCTGGGCACGCGGCAACTGCTGGATCACAGTCTCCATCCCCGACTTCATCGAGCTCCTCAAACTTCCCCCCGGCGACGGCCTACGCGAGTTCCTCGTCAGCACCCTCAAAGCCCAAATCGATGCTCTCGTTCGCCTGCAAGACCCCGCCACCGGGCTCTGGCACACACTCTTAGACGATCCGAATTCGTACCTCGAGTCCTCCGCCAGCGCCGGATTCGCGTACGGGATTTTGAAAGCGGTCCGGACGAGGTTGCTGCCGCCTGACCCGGCGTATTTGAATACAGCGAAAAAGGCTATGGCGGGCGTGGTGAAGTGTATTTCCAAGGATGGTCAGCTGGAGCAATGCAGTTTTGGCACGCCGGTGTTTAAGGACCTGGAGGGGTATAGGCAGATCCCAATTACTCCGTAAGTCTTTTGAATCATTCAAAGTACAGAGGATGGTACTGATTGTACTTGTTTTCTTAGGATGCCATATGGACAAGCGTTGGCCCTGCTTGCGCTCACGGAGCAGTTGAGGACGTATCTGTGAACTGGGAAAAATCATACTAAAATTTGTATCAATACTTTGGCGGTGGAATGAAAATCAGCACGTTTTGAAGGGCATACATGCATATAATCGGTTCGAATATGAAAAGGCGGCCCGTACTTCTACCGGGCCGTCTGACTATTTTTCGTCTAATGGGATAGCCAGTTGCTTCTCAAAGTTCCTACAGACCATAACGGGCTCTTCCGCTGGACTTGGCAAGAGGCAAGATACGCGAGAAGTGCTACAGATTCGAGGTTATTGCAACCGAAAACAAGGAAGATCAAAAGGCCTGGACTCGCCTAGAAACATTGCTATTTCTCATTGAGCTGTTATTACATCTTTCATGCATGCATAACCCTTCTGAGCGTAGTCTTTCCCTTTTCTACTTTATCTGCTCACCCCTATACAACCTAGGGATAAAGTTATCATAGTACTATACTCGAATCGAAACTTACATCCCACGCTCCACCTGCACCACACCCTTCTCCCGTATTCCGGCCGGTTCCAAATCTTACCCGGACCAGACTCTACACTCGTCCTCGCCCAAACTTGGTTTTAGCATTAACTCACCGGCTGTTAGGTTGTCAATAATGAGCGTTCGTCCAAACGTCCCTGCGAAAACGACGTACGGTACTGCTAATTCGTATTGGGTCGAGTACCCGGATGGGTTAGTTGATTTGTCTAGACAAGGTCAAGGTAAAGAGCGAACAGGCGGGGAGGTGGTAGAGTTTAACGTGCAGGGGGAGAGGAGGGTGAGGATCGATGCGGGAATTACAGCGCTGGTTGTTGTGGATATGCAAAAGTGAGTTCTGTGCATATGGCTTGGAGGAACTGTGATCCAACTTGTGAATAGTTATTTCTTGAATCCTGAGTTAAGAAACCACCCGAATGGTCTAGCATGCGTCGATCCGCTTATGAAGGTCTTACCGCGCCTGAGGGAGGCGGGTGTACTTGTTATTTGGCTGTAAGTATCTGGCTTTCCTCCTCCTTGACTCTCATCTAACACGCCTTGGGATTCGTGTAGGAACTGGGGCCTCGAAGAATCTGAGATATCTACGATTCCAGCACCAGTCTCGCGTTGCTTCTCTAAGCCTAAGCTTGGGCGCCCTGTCGATCCTCCCGGCTTTGGGGCTGACTTGGGTGGGACATATGGTAGGGTTTTGCTTAGAGGGGAGTGGAACGCAGACTTGTATGGCCCGTTGAAGGGGGAATATGAAGGGAGTGAGAGTAAGGATTTGTGGGTGCACAAAAATCGGTGCGTCAGGTTTGGATCAATTGAGTAGTTACGTATTGATTTGAATGCGGATGTTGCGATAGGATGGCTGGGTTTGAAGGAAGAAGTACGTCGAATTTGGAGAGGATTTTAGAGGAGAGAGGAATAAACACGTTATTATTTGCTGGGGTGAATGCGGATCAGGTTCGTATTCGAGAAGGTGTTTAGAAGTTGAGCTTGACACTATAGGGTGGTAGTGTGTGTTAGGGACAGTGGCCGAGGCGTATAGTAAGGGATACGATATCATTGTCGTAGAAGATTTGGTGGCTACGACCTCGCCCGAAAGTGGGAAGAGTAGCCTCGTCTTCAATACGCTACATGTGAGTATTGCACTTTTTCGTAGCAGACTGACCTAATATATCCAACAGTGTTACGGTTTTGTGACGTCGAGTGCCGATCTTGAAAAGATGACCAGAGTCAAGGGTGAACAGGATAAATTAGAGGCCTCGTAGAATACAAATCGCTAGGCTTTTTGACCATGTTGTTGTGCAGCGAGTTTGAGATAGTGCTCGCCATTGAAGCCGCCCCGGGGTAACGCGCCGTACAACTCCTGTCGCTCGTTCAAGGAGAGCCTCGTGCCATTTCGTACATATGGTTTCAGCTGTAATTCCTGTCAACACATTTCACAGGGCAAATGTTGTGTGATACTGACTGGAGAGTTGATGATGTCCGCGAGTGGCGGCGCAACATAGTATCGTACCTTCTCGTCGATGATCCTGTACTTGGATTTTCCGCCTACGACGTGCTTTCCAGGTGCGCCAGTACGATGGCCGCCGGGGAGGTACGCCGCGCGCGTTCCTTAAGATAGGGTGTGAGATGAGGAGAGGCTTAGCGTGGGTGTTTGAGCGTGCCTTTGTAAAAGTCCTTGTTGCCATGTTTTGGAGTGAGAGGCAGGCGAGAGGCTTTGCTCAAGACAGCGCGGGATGGGAGCATGACGGAGGAGAACAAGTCGAAATTGTAGTTTGAATTTGTGTAACTGTAATCTGGATTACGATTGACTAATCCGAATTGATAGTCCGATTAGATTTCAGGTTGTGATCGCGGCTTTGGTGCGAATCGAATCCGAATCCTCTCCCGGTGACCAAACCGAGTTGGGCTCTGTCTAGACCTCGACCTCATCCTGCCTGTGTGCGAGTTGCTCTCTTCATTCCGGGCCCCACCGCCCCATCCCCACCATCGATGAGTGTCAACGTCGCCAACCTCTTCGACCGTAACCCTCTCCATGTTGCCCATCTACAGGTAAGTTCGTCGGTTACTCGTGTGGGCGCCGTCTAACTTGTTCTAGGGCCCAGTGGACAGGCTCCCCGACGCGAACCTCCGCCCTGTGTACGAGCGAGCGGGAAAAATGTGAGTCTCGTTCATCGGTGTTGCTCTCGGCTAACAACTCGCCCAGCCTTCTTATCCAGCGTTGGAAAGAACCCAAGTCCGGCGAACCCCATGCGTTCCTCCTCTTCGAAAGCGAACAAGCCGCGAGTGCATGCTGCTTGCGCATCGGTGCCCTCCGCGTAACCAGCGACCGCCAAAACTCACGGCCTATCACCGCGGGCCCTCTGTCCTGCACCAACGCGGCTTCGAGCGCTGTCCTGAACCAATGGCTTCGCTCACAACACATGGTCCCCTCGTATGTCATCAAGAACCCGCCAGCTGCCCCGCCCTCGGCCGCGTTCCCACTCGCATGTTTGACGCCCTTGACCGAGAATTGCGGCTTTGTGGTGCAGATGCTGAAGGAACACAAGTGTGGGCCATCATGGTGGCGGTTTGTTGCTCAAATGTATGTTTCGAACAAGATGTGGGCACCTGCTCAGTTGATCCTTGGGCACTCGACGAAGAACGAGGCGGAGGCGGAGGGGCAGATTTCCAAGGCTAAAGAGAAGGAGAAGGAAAACCAGCCTATGGAGAGTCACAATACGGAAGATATCATTGATATTTCGGTATGTTCTTATTTCTTATTTCTTACCATCGTTGCCCATGCTAATAGGGCCTAGGATGACTCTGTTGGTGAAAACATGAGCGAATCTGAGGACGACCAGGCTTCAGGTGTGTCTCCTCCCACTCGAACTTCGAGCACCTTCTGACCTGTGTTCTAGACCTTTCACGAACACAAAAACCCCAGAAAGGGGCAACAACCCTGGCCCCGGTTCAACCCAAGGCGCCACCCACGGCTCCTCGTCGATTTGGCCACGCATGGCTCCCCCATAAGCGACCAAACGTGCAGGACGCCCGGGCTAAGCTTGGGATTGTCAGTAACAAGCCGTCCCATTTATCTGATGCTGATTCCGCTGCCCAGAAACCAGCTGCCAAATCGAGTATTGCTGCTGAGAAGCCGGTGGAAAAGCCGACTGCTTCAACACCAGTGCAGCCACCGGCACCAGCGCAGACTCAAACATCGGCAATATCATCGGCATCGGAACCGGCACCGGCGCTCACGCCAGTCTCGGAGCCGACTGTGACCGAACCAGTTGCTAAGCCCGAGCCCACACCTGTTGTTCCAAAAGATGCGGAGAACAGTGAGCCGTCTAAGCCTGCGGCTGAGCTGCGTACTTCATCCCCCGCACCCACACCCGCACCTCCCGCAATTTCGCCACCGTTTGTCCCAACACCTATGAGTGCGACGCCTGAAATGACCCAACCATATCCCCCCGCTACTCCTTCAATGTCGGCTGCACCTTTACCCCCTTCTACACCCACACCTGCGCCAGCGCTCATGAATAACTCTACGCTCCCTCGCCCCCCTCCCTGTCTTCCACCGCCTCCTACTGCTCCGGTTGCACTTCCTACGCCCCCCAAAACCTCGAGTTCATCTCCGACACGCCCAGCATCCCAATCTTCTAGTCGTGCACCATCCCAAACTCCCAGCCGCCAAGCGTCGCAAGCCCCTACTAAATCTTCAACGACGTCCCCTGCATCCGTATCTAAGCCTGTCTCCAATCCGCCTTCATCTCCCGGCGTACCCCTTCATCTCACACCCGGGTCGGCGTCCCCAAGCTTGCCCGCGCCACCTCCACGTGGGTCGTCATCTCCGAGCCGCCCCCCTCCACGTGGACCGTCGCTTGCGAGTTTGATTAGGTCAAAGACGACTGAGGCGGGACTGGCGAAGATCCCACAGAACGCAGAGGCGTTTCAGGTGCAGCAGCGTGTACAGGCGAATATGCATGTGCCTGATGTGACTAGTACTAGCGCTACTACCGTTAATACTCCTGCTGGCCCTAGTACGAACGCAGGTACTTCAGCCGTCAATGGTATGTTCCTTTCTGCATGTTGTATTGAAGCGGGGACCGATGTTGATGGTGTTTATAGAGGCGAGACAGACTGCCGGGGTACTGCCTGCATTGCCAGCGGGTATGCCTCAACGGCCGTCGTGGATCCCCACGGGGAGCGCGAATACAGGAGCACAGGAGTCTGGATCCAATGCGAACTCGAGCGGGAGCTCCTCACTGCAACTTTCTCCGGCTAAACCGATAAGCTCGATGCCAGCACCCGCACTACCAGCCCCAGTCGCTGAGAAAGCGAAT
>JANWGL010000934.1:0-15194 GCA_025200755.1 Ceratobasidium sp. C01
CGGGGACAAAAGCACACCAAAATGTGCGCAGAAATTCGGGCATCTCGAAAATGTATTTCAAAGTACTCATTGCTTCACATAGCTACTCTGCTGCTCGTTTTTCTCCCCAAGTTGGTTCCTGGCTCCCACCACCCGGAAGCGATCAAAAACCCTACCCGGCAAGAACTTTTGCAAACAGCAATAACCATTTCGGGCACAAGCCAAGTTGCAACAAACAAACGCCATGTTATCCCTCAGTTTCTCTGCCAGAGGGGAAAAAATCAACTCAAGTAAATGCAATTCAATAGATAAAAGCTCGTGTGTATACAATGGTCAGGCTCCTTCTGCGGTGCGAGCGGCACGGCGGGCTTTTTTGGCGGCGTTAGCAGCTGCTGCTTTAGCCTTCTTCGCGTCGGCCTTCTCTGCCTGTAAACCATTCAGCAAAGCGTCAAACATCGGGGAAACCCACATACCTCCTCCTTTGCTTTCGCCTCCTCAGCCTTCCTCTTTTCCTCTTCTTCGGCCTTCTTCTTCTCCGCTGCTGTAGGAGGAGCAGGTGCGCCGCTTTTTGCGCGCTTCTTAGCCTCCTTAGCCTCCTTCTCTTCCTGCTTAATGCGCTTGATACGAGGGTCAACTGACATAGCGGTGTCTACGAGAGTTCGTAGACGGGTGTTGTCTTCCTTTTTGCGCCGCGCTCGCTCGGAGCGGTTCTTTTTCTCTGAATAACGCTTGTCGTCGCGGCTACAGTGCAGAAGCTCAGTAACCAAAAGTAAGCAGAGTCAAAATCTACACACTTATCAGACCCCTCGTTCACTTCCTTGTCGAGATATTCGAAGCTCCGCCAAGAGTCGAAGTTATACCAGAAATTGTAGAATTCTTCCACTTCGGCCTTCGGCGCGTCGACCGAGCCTAGCTGAGGCACAGGCTGCTTTTTCGAAAAGCGGGATTCGCGCTCGAAAATAGGGGCAAACTCGGCAAAGAACACCTTGATATACAGTTAGTGTTCGTGTTTTCTCAAACTAGATTGAGCGTACCGAAGCTGGCTTCTTGGCGAGCTCTGCGAGGGGTGGTACATCGCCCTCCAGCACCTCATAGTAGGGATCGACCGAATCAAATTGGCGCCGGCGCTCGGGGTTCGAGAGAACCTCGTAAGCTAACAAACGTTCAGTACCCACGAAGAAAACTAGCTATATAGTTTACCTTTGGCGATGCACTTGAAGAATCCATCATCGTTAGAATTATGTCCAGGCAGCCCAGACTTCTTGTCGGGGTGATGCTTCAACACCTTTTTACGATCTGGTAAAATCTCAGAGCCTAATCCGAAAGGAGGGGGTACGGAATTGACTCACTGGCGATTTTAATCTGGTCAGGCGTAGCCTTGAACCGTAGGTGAGAAAGCCCAAGAATAGCATAGTGGTCTTGAGTCTGTGATCGGCGCCAACGGTGGTCAACTTGAGAAGTACCATCCAAGAGGGTTAAAACATGCCTTCCACTCTTTGGGATCACGTTCCAACAACTCTTCGCTCTCCTCGTCGTCTCCAATGCCCTTGTATAGCTCTTCCTCCGCGCCGTCTGTGTTCAATTCCGCATGCCTAGCCTGCTCCTCGGCCTGTGCAGCATCATCCTCCTCAAAAGTAAGGTTCCCATTCTTCCGGCGGATATATCTCAGATACGATGGCCCAGCAGGGAGCAGAGTTCGTTGCGTGGACACTATTGCAAAGTGTTAGACTATCTTTCACGGCCCGGTCAACAACAATCCGCACCATCAATCGAAGACGAGGAGCTCGCAGCAGGAGACCACCCCGAGGGTGCCACCTTAGGAGTGTAGGAGATATCGACTATAGTCGCCATTGGTTTAAAGTAATTAATGAGGTCGAGGGTCTGACCAGTCCACCATTTCAAGAAAATTTGCATCCGCGTAAATGAGCGCCGAATTGGAAAAGGCCAATCTTGCCAAGCAGACAAATAAGCGCTGACCATGATATTCGCTCATAACGCAAACCAACAATTATTACAACCTTTAACCAGAGTAAGCTAACTAGTAGAGCTCGACAGAGTCATATATTACGTTGGGGGACAGGAATTCGTCCCCAGTGCTCCCGCTCACAATTGTGATCGTAAAGGTGTTGGCTCCTGCAACGAGCGTTCCAGACGGAATAGCGTATTCTATCATCCCAAAAATTAACTTTCTTATCTCGCACTGAAGGGTTCGGGAATATCCTTACCATACATCTGGTTAAGCCCTCTCCAAGTTCCACGAGTAACACCGCGCGAGTTGATCTTTGTGGGGGCAGCCGGCGTAGAAGAGGTCCAGGAATTCACTTTGACAGTAGGACGGCCGCTAGCAAATGAGGACGTGGTGCGGATACGCAGCGTACGCGCCCCGATTTGAGACGAGGTTGCGGTCCATTTGATAGTCGTAGGGTTGTTTACGCTGATGAATCTACAGGGCGAGTCTGCTTAGGTTTTGTTGACAAACCCGAATGCAGATGACGTACTGTGCCATTGGGAAAGAGGAAGCGCTCGATGACCCAATGGTATAAGTGACCGGCCCCCAAGAGCTCATGCGCGAATCACTCCTGTAAACGGTGACATGTTGGTTAGAACGCGTTGATACCATGAGGCGTAATTATACCCACGGGTGCATGGTTTCAATTTCTTTCGAACCCACGATATTAGTACCAGGAAGGCCACAATATGCTAGCTACTCACTATCTGCATTCAAAAAGCCCGAAGGAGTACCATCGGGAGACCCGATTTGCCACAAGGTGGTTTTGATGCTTTCCGTAGAAGCCAGCGTCAAAGTGGCAGTCTTGCCCGCCGTGACCGTGACAGTGCCAGTCCCGACCTCGAGCTCCTTCTTGTACAGAGTAGCGGTGTACGTGCCAGGTTTGACTCCTGTGATGGAGAAGGAAGTCCCAGAGACCTTGCCCCAGTATTGTGCGGCAGTGTTGTCGAGCCCAACGACGGCTGCAAACCCGGAAGGAATTCCTGACACCGTGCCGGAAACGGTTCCGCGCCCGGACGCCGCGACGTAACCTGTGAGACCGAGCTCTGAGAAGAAAGAGAGGTCCAAGCTCGCAGATGGAGCTGTTCCGGAAGTGAAAACCATAGCGTAAGGGCCGAAGAAACCGGTACGGTAAGATCCCGTTTGCTCATGGTTCGAGTTCATATCTGCGCATATAAGCGGTCAGATCATAAAGTCTTCACCCTGGACGGTGACTTACACCAGTATATCTCTTGCGAGCCCGAGTCAGTTGCGGAATCTGATATACATTTCAATTAGACTGTCTGGTACTCCGTTGGACTAATTAAAACTCACTCTGGTTGTTGATGTCGCGGTGGAAGGGACCCCCACTAGACGTTTCATACGCATTTCCTGGCATTACCTAACCCAACGTATAAGCTTGGACGATGTGATTTCAAAGATGAGACTCACCATATATGCACCAATCCCGCTGCCCGTAACACCGTGCACCTGGTCATTTATAAACTCTACCGAGGAATAGAACTTCGACCTCGTCTGCCCGCTGACACTGAAAACATCGCTCCCCTCAACAGCCGTGCCGCCTACATGCGTTTGTAAAAAGTGCATTCTCAGTGCTTATTATATTGTCATTTGTCGAGAATTACTCACCTGCGACGTTAGATTGGGTAGGGCCATTTGGGAACACACTGTTTGAGAGACGTGCGATGAATCGCAACTCGCCGACAGTCGGCTCAGCAGTCACGTAGGTGCCAATATACACTGCACTCTGACCGCTAACCGAGACGTAGTATTGGGTCTGTGTGTATTTCAGCCTTCTGCTTTAGAAGCCCTTCTCTCCAAAATCACACATACCAATGTTGAGGTAGCGATAGTGATTATCACATAGTTTCCAGAGATCTTGTAAGACACAGTTGCAGTGCCTAACCCGGATGCGATCTGGGTGTACTTGGAAGAGTATTGGCACTCCTGTCCGTTGTATTTGAGAGAGGTGATGTCTCCGCTGGCGGT
Organism: Ceratobasidium sp. C01; assembly: GCA_025200755.1. Classification (NCBI taxonomy): domain Eukaryota; kingdom Fungi; phylum Basidiomycota; class Agaricomycetes; order Cantharellales; family Ceratobasidiaceae; genus Ceratobasidium; species Ceratobasidium sp. C01. The sequence continues at coordinate 3,977 of JANWGL010000934.1, forward strand.
GGACACTGAATCAACCAGACAGATGAGCCCGAGTTGGAGCCGAAAGACACTAGCCCAGACGTACCTCGGTAGACAAGGCTGTTGCCCGTATCGACTTCCAAATAAGTGGAGCTTTTAGTAACGCCAAACGCGGCGAGCGCGCTGGGAGACAAGCCGAGAAGAAAGAGAGAGGCTAAACGAGCGAGCTTGAACATAACTGAAAGAGAGGACGGGATTTGCCCAGAGTAGATTTGAGTTTCAGTGTTCCACTTCCTTCCTTTTATATTATTGACGTGGCGACAATCGGGCCGCCGCAAGCGTGCTTGTGACCATAATTAATGCAATAGAACTCTTAATGGGTGCTTCAATTAGATACGTGAACGTAAATATAGCCATGCGTCGTTAAGCCAAGCTTCTAGGACGTGGCGGGATAGTCAGCTGCCCAATCGGCAGGTGGTCGGAGTTTTCAAGGATCACGCCCCGGCTATCACCGACGTTGCAGCAATTTGAGGAAGGTGACAAAGTGTATTTGTTTGAAAGCCGGGAATAATCGAACATTTTTGTACACGCAGTGACGGCGACTGACTTAGTACAACTCGACCGAATCATACACCACATTGGGAGACAAGTAAACATCTCCGGAGCTTCCGCTAATGATCGTAATCGTAATGGTGTTTGAGCCTGCGATGAGTGTGCCAGAGGGGATCGCGTATTCTGAAATGAGAGGTTAGTATACACATATTAGATGTGTGTAATGTGGTCACCAATTTACTTACCATACATGATGTTGTACCTAAAACGGGATGATTAGTATTTTCTTGAGTTGGAAAGCAAATACTTGAACTCACCCTCTCCAGGTTCCTCGGGTTACTCCACGAGAGTCAATCTTCGTCGGGGCAGCTGGGTTAGTTCCCGACCACGAGTTGACAGTCACTGCAGGACGGCCACCCGCGAAAGAAGAAGTGGTACGGATGCGCAGAGTGCGAGCACCAATCTGGGAAGAAGTAGCAGTCCATTTGATCGTGGTGGGGTTGTTAACAGCGACGAACCTATACAAGCACTGAGGTTAGATGATGGATTATAAGTCTGATGAATTCGAGCTTACTGAGCCATAGGGAACGATGATGCGGACGAGCTACCGATGGTGTAGGTGACAGCACTCCACGCGCTCATGCGCGAGTCGCTCCTGTATGTAATGTTCAGGTATGGATCCAACAAAGCCGGCAACAATCTTTACTTACGGATGCATGGTTTCAATCTCTGAAAGTCGATACCAACGTCAGCAGGAGCTTTAACAGCAAAACCAAACCAAACTTACTATCCGCGTTCCTATAGAGGCGCTGTTAGAGTGAGCCTCGATATTAATGGATAATTTACTTACAAGAAGCCAGAGGGCGTGCCATCTGGTACACCAATTTGCCAGATTAGCGTCGGGGTGCTCTCGGTCGATGCTAGGTTCAGCGTCGCGGTTCCGCCTGCCGTCACAGTTACAGATCCAGTCCCGACTTCGAGTTCCTTCTTGTAGAGTGTCGCCGTGTACGTGCCGGGCTTGACGCCAGTGATCGTATACGAGGTGCCAGAGACGGTTCCCCAGTATTGGGCTGCGGTGTTATCCAAACCAACCACAGCCGTAAAACCAGACGCAACACCTGAAACGGTACCCTTGACGGTACCACGGCCCGAAGCGGCAACGTAGCCCGTGAGACCGAGGGACGAGAAGAATGAGGTATCGAGCGAGGCAGAAGGAGCGGATCCGGAGGTGAACACCATAGCATATGGTCCGAAGAATCCGGTCCTGAACGCCTGTGTAACCATGTGCCCAGAGTTCATATCTAATAGAAGCCAATTTCGTAAACATGATAGCCTGAGAAGAATCCAGGAGAGAAGGCTTACACCAGTATAATTCTTGCTGTGCTGAACCTTGGTTGTTAATGTCGCGGAAGAATGGACCTCCACCTGAGGTCTCGTATGCATTACCGGGCATGACCTGTATGTGTATAGGTGGCATGAGCACTTGAGCATTCGGGTTCAGACATCGTGTGACGGACCATGTAGATACCAACACCGCTGCCGGTCACTCCATGCACTTGGTCTTTAATGAATTCGACAGATGAATAGAATTTGGAGCGCGTCTGCCCATCAAGGCTGTATACGTCGCTACCCTCGATAGCAGTACCCCCTACATACGCTGGATTAGTTGCTATTCGGAACAGTGGTTTCGAGCGTACCATCTATCTCTGACTGGGTATAACCGTTAGGGACCGCAGTTTTCTTCAAGCGAGCGATGAAGCGAAGCTCGCCAACGTCGGGCTCGGCAGTGGTATATGTGCCAATGTAAATGGCACTTTGTCCACTCACGGCGACGTAGTATTGGGTCTGAAAAGCGAATCGTAAGCTTGTGAAATAACACACTGATAGATATGTAAATACTCACGAGCGTCGACGTTGCAATCGTGACGATGATATAGTTTCCTGATACTTTGGAGGACACGGTCGCAGTGCCTAGCCCGGAGGCGATCTGGGTGTATTTGGAAGAGTCCTGATATTCGACGCTGTTATACTTGAGCGATGTGATATCTCCGCTTGTAGTTAAAACTTGGTGTATCATGGTAAGAATACACCTTGCTAATCGTTTCTGTAAGACATACCTCGAAACACGAGCCCTCCTCCAGTGTCAACATCGAGATATCCGGAGCCAGTGGTTACTCCGAAAGCAGCAAGAGCCCCAGGAGCATAGGCACAGGCTAGAGCAATGAGTCGTTTCCAGTTCATCCTAGCACAAGAAGAGTCCAGTGAAGCAAAGAGCAACTCTTGATACAGTATTTATACTGTTGAGTAGCACTTCGCGGCCCGCGTCGCCGTTCGGTTGTCCAGAAAATCCAGCATTAAAGAAGCTAAATCATGATTATAGTTGCCAAGTCGGCTAGAATAGGTCAGAACGGAGACAAGTTACTCCGAGTTTGCTAGCGTGATAGCATCAGTTGACCTTGCGATTGCGTTGTCCGAGGGTTCTTAAGCGAATTATGTTTGAAAGGAGTAAGAGCAAAATCTTCCCTATCTTAATTTTAGCGCGTCGAAGCGTGCTGTGCGAGTATCAGGCGGCCCGAGAGACAGCTCGTGTTCGGGCGTATCTCTAGTTAAATGAGGTGGAGTTAGGGAAGTCTCGTAACCGCTGAGCGCTAGAAGGCGCAGCCGTTGTGCTCGCCTCCTTTTGCTCGTTGGACTTGATTTGACCCCCGCAACAGGAAGTAACCAGAAACCAAGCTGACAAAACTACCCAGATAGGCGAATGATTCCTGGTCAGCAGGGGCGAGTGCTATAAACGAAATTCCCGAATGGTACGCCGCGCCAAGCCTAAAAGACGGGTATCCTCGACCCATGAGCCTGTAGGAATCTCTGCCACGCTGTTTTACTCGTACCGGAAGCGGAATAACGTAGGGGTGCAGTTTATTTAATATGTAGGGATCTCATTGTCGCGTGCTCTACTCATCTTCGTTTTGCGTACATCCCCACAGGGCAAGTCGATGTAAATTCTCCATCCCTCGAACTATCTAGAACTTGCTTGGCCTTGAGAATTTGGTCGGTATGTACCATCCTGGATCAAAAATTAGGATACCATTCCCCTGCCTGTTGGACTTGCTGGGTGTTTATTTGTCAAAGATGGGCCATTTACAATGCCCCCACATCACCCAACGCCAGTCTTTCAAAGGCGCGTCTGGACCACAGAACAGCCATTACTGCATATTCCTTTTTACTCTATTTTAACGTCTTACCCGACAAAACGACGGCATAGAACAAGAATCGCGTCGGCAACATTGGAGCGTCGGGTACATGAGGACATATTCCCCTTTCAGTAAATTAACGAATAGCCATTTGGATCTCATTTCATTTTACTCCACAGGCTCACTTGTAATGCTGCGTCTACCTCCGCCCGCTCTGTGTCCATCAATTCATCCCAGAGCGCTCGTGATCTACGGATTTTTTTTTTGAATACTATATTTATACTGCTACAACGACTAGGAAAGCGCAGTAAGAGAGAAGGTACAACTAGTAACGCAATGTAGTAAGAATGACTATAAAACCGAAATGGGGGTGGTGTCTAAGGGATGGGGACCGCTCCTATATAAGGAGGTCGTGATCTACGGATGTTTGGGTCTTGTTTGTCGCCTCACATCTCTGCCTCCGTCTCCCCGCACTCTTGATTCCACCCACTGGGAATAATGGTCTATGTTAAATCTGTGGACGGTATAAAACTGGCGGGCTTGGCGGGTGAGAGGTTTTCCCTCTAGTTCCAACCACCCTTATTGTGACCTTCCTGCCCGTGCGCCTCTCCTACCCACTTGCGACCTATATTACACTGCAAATCAATTATCCTAAAATATGATTTATAACGCACTCGTACTTTGCCATATGCTTTTGGCGTGCTTCCCTTGGATCGAGAACCCAGAGCTCGCGGCTGTTCAGCTCATACTCGAGCATGTCTTGACTTTCGTATGTCGTATTTTATCGTAGTGGATCGAGTATTTGGCTGATCGACGCACGTAGGACGTCCAGCTGGGACGAATTCTTCTTACTCGCGAAGGGTATAAGCGCGCTCAGAATCTCCTTCCTCAACTACTAGTTCTCGCTGCTCGAAACAATCTTGTGTATCCTGCTGATCTTACCCCTAGCTTCATAGTACGTTATCCTTAACCCGTCTGAGTTTCCTAGGCCCACATACTTCCCTTTAGAACATGTTTGTGATTATTCAAACCATTGTCAACCCACTCGTGGTCAACCTAACTGTAAGAACAATTACGGCTGAGTGAATACGGTTCACTGAGGTCGACATTTAGCCCGAGGAGCGCACGGCAGTCTACGCAACAAAGTCCGACGCTCTCAAACTCTCCGATATCTCACTTGATCGTCTTCAATCCGACGTCGACCGATGGGTCTGCGACAACTCTGAGCTCGACCCGCTCCGACCCCTCTCGACCCACTCCTCGCCTCTACTCACCGTTGAGAACTACGCGTACAATCTCAGCGCGTGCGATCACGAAGAGGTGTGGTCCCACCCGATCCTCCCTGCCCAAGAACAATTGCGTTTTGCTCAGTCCGGACCCTGTCTCGTTCGCAAGTCAGCTGTGCGTGGAGCCGACAAACAGGTAGCTCTCTGCACGACTACTGCTCGGGCTAATATTCCTGCTCCCATCTCGAAAGGGCGCTTGAGCGTTCCACATAACCCCAAACGACCCAAGCTCGACTCTCTTAATGCCCTTTCCAATCCTTCATCTCCCCTCTCCCCCAAAGATCACATACGTGACCTAGCCTCGCGAAAGCACGGCGACGTATGGTGGCGCTCGAACCTTTTGACTCAACAACAATCACAATCCATTCCAATTGGATCTTCTCTCGTCCGTAGGCCAGCTCTGCGGAAATCCACAACCCAGCGGGCTACCATCCAAACTGGTATCCTTCCCGCTACTTCTAGGTCGCAAGACTTCCCAGTTCTTCGATGCAATTCCAAGAACTCCAGGCACTTCACGCTCGACCTTTCCGAGCCAATTTGTGCCTTATTGTCCACCTCCGCCGCCTCTGAGGACGGCACGTATGACCTTCATGCTCGTGGGCATGGAGATGTGTGGTGGAACACGGTCCTTTCGACTCGGGAGCACTTGTCTCCCCCGAAGTCTGGACCATCGCTTGCACGTCGACCGGCTATGCGAACGGCGAGGAAGCTGGAAGCCGCTTGCATGGTCGCCGAACAGACCCGCACTCCTGCGACCAGTTCTGAACCGATTTGTGGTGCGATCATCGAAAGCGATGACGTACCTCACGGTGCTTTCCCTCTGGAACTACCGATCTCCTCTGGGCTTCTTGGTGCCAATGATGACAGGACTTACCTCCGTCCCTGGACCACACCATCCAACGCCCGATCTCTCGAGAGTTTTACAAGCAGTCCGACCTCTTTCGGACCCGCGACTCCGATGGACTGTTCTTACTCCCTCTGGGAGTCCCCACTTTCCGAGATGGACCACTCAGTGATTCTCGGCTCGGAAGCAAGTTCTGAAGACTTGCACATGCGATCTCATACGGAGGTACACAAAGCGAAGGAAGCAACAGTACAGCGCAAGTTTGCTCGCAAGCTAAAAGCCGCATTGGTCGCCGTTCGACTCGTATCCAATTAATCCGGACTCGAAAACGAAAACCGGATTCCATTCTATCCCACCCCCTTTTTATGTCTCGGTTTCTGTTCATGACTCATTACCATTTACGATTGATTGCCTTTACGGCTGATTCCCATTGGTTTTCGTATTGATTTGCGTTTTCGACTTGTGATTTGACAATATGCCCCATCCTTTCCCCCCTATGCCCCTATTCCTCACTACTGTATGCTATAATAGGTCTGGTCCCAATACCACGTCATTGAATCGTTAAATGAGCCCCTTCTTTCGACAGAATAATTTCATCCTTAGGATGGATCCGAAACAGCACGACACGTTAAGAAAAAGCATGATTTTATTCAATAGCCACAAGTAGTTGGCAGCTACGATGTTGAACCCCGTGGCAAATAACCCTAAACAACCTAGTAAAGCTCAACCGAATCGTAGACCACATTAGGAGACAGGAAGGCATCGCCAGAGCTTCCGCTGATGATCGAGATCGTGATGGTGTTCGAGCCAGCCACGAGCGTCCCGGAAGGAATCGCGTACTCTGAAACAATAATAAGTCTATATATGCGCGCTATATATGCCAATATAAGTCTCATTTACTTACCATACATGATGTTGTACCTAGAACGCAATAGGTAAGCGTCGAACTAGTACACGAATGTAAAATAGCGGAACATACCCCCTGTAGGTTCCTCGAGTAACACCGCGAGAGTCGATCTTAGTCGGAGCCGCGGGGCTACTACTCGACCAAGAGTTGACTTGGATGGTCGGGCGACCACCAGCAAAGGAAGAAGTAGTGCGAATGCGAAGCGTGCGAGCACCAATCTGAGAGGACGTCGCGGTCCATTTGATTGTTGTAGGGTTGTTAACGCCGACGAATCTATACGGGCGGCGGTTAGATGACGAGGTGTTGGCTTAGCGAAGTTGAGCTTACTGAGCCATAGGGAACGAAGATGCGGATGAACTGCCAATGGTGTAGGTAACGGGACCCCACGAGCTCATGCGCGAGTCGCTCCTGTACGGAGCAGTAAGATATAAATTCAGTCATACCAGTAAACAAGGGTACGCACGGATGAACAGTCTCAATCTCTGATTACCAGGGATATTGTGAGTATGTCGCTGGTTACAAACTCTGAATCAACTCACTGTCCGCATTCCTATCACAATAAAATTAGACCAATCAATACTAGTGTACGAGCTAACACTCACAAGAAGCCTGACGGTGTACCGTCTGGAACACCAATCTGCCAGATGTTGGTCTTAATGCTCTCCGTGGATGCCAGGTTGAGCGTCGCCGTTCCACCGGCGCTGACAGTCACAGACCCGGTGCCAACCTCGAGCTCCTTCTTGTATAGCGTCGCCTTGTACGTACCAGGCTTAACTCCGGAGATAGTGTAAGACGTCCCAGAGACCGTTCCCCAATATTGAGCTGCGGTGTTGTCCAAGCCGACCACGGCAGTGAAGCCCGATGCGATGCCCGAGACTGTTCCCTTGACTGTGCCGCGTCCAGACGCAGCAACGTAGCCCTTGAGGCCGAGGGTAGAGAAGAACGATGTGTCGAGGGACGCAGAAGGGGCGGATCCAGAGGTAAAGACCATAGCATATGGTCCGAAAAATCCAGTCCTGAATGTTTGGGTAACCATGTGCCCAGAGTTCATATCTAGTAGAAAAAGATATTATCAGCGGATATTAGGGCTAAAGCTTATGATCGAAACTTACACCAGTAGAGTTCTTGTTGTGCTGATCCTTGGTTATTGATATCGCGGAAGAATGGACCTCCTCCCGATGTCTCGTACGCATTTCCAGGCATGACCTAAGCGTTAGGTGTAAGATTCCAAGAGTAGTATCGACTGTACGGGTTCACGCGCCATATATATGCCAACGCCGCTTCCGGTCACGCCGTGGACTTGGTCCTTGATGAACTGAACAGACGAGTAGAACTTGGAGCGGGTCTGCCCATTGAGAGTGTAGACGTCGCTCCCCTCGATAGCAGTACCCCCTATATGACGATTCAGATGACATCCAGGATATGATAAAAAAACAGGATACCATTGATCTCAGACTGGGTATAGCCCTTTGGAACTGCAGACTTCTTCAAGCGAGCGATAAAGCGCAGCTCGCCGACGGAAGGCTCAGCGGTGGTATATGTGCCAATGTAGATTGCGCTTTGACCGCTGACGGCGACGTAGTATTGAGTCTAGTAATGCGGACCATAAGTGTAAAGAACGAAAAATACAATATAGTATACACTTACGAGCGTGGATGTTGCAATCGTGATGGTTGCGTAGTTGCCCGACACCTTGGAGGTTACAGTGGCAGACCCGAGGCCAGAAGCAATGTGTGTGTACTTGGACGAGTCCTGATATTCGACGCTGTTATACTTGAGCGAAGTTATATCACCACTCGTGGTAGAAACTTAATGTATCATGATAAGCAGACAGATTAGCAAGTATGTCCATAGAGTGCATACCTCGAAACACGAGCCCTCCTCCAGTGTCAACATCGAGATACCCAGAACCAGTAGTCACCCCAAAAGCAGCAAGAGCCCCAGGAGCATACGCACAAGCGAGAGCGATCAGTCGTTTCCAGTTCATCCTAGCACGAGAATAGTCCAGTGGGGAAACTAGTCCCTCCTAAGCCTGCATTTATACTGCCAGGCAACACATGACGGCCCGCGACGCCGTTTTGTTGTCATGCGCGCCGGCAGAAGATCAAGAACTAGGGTAGTTGACTCGTAATGTGATAGGTATAAGTAATCAAGCACGGGATAGATCGAAGACAAGTTACTCCGAGTTTGCTAGCGCAGGTGTGTCAGTTGACCTTCTCATCGCGTAGCACCTGAGTCTCTTGGCAAAGGGACCACAAGCTATACCCTTCTCTATCATCATTTTGCCGTGTCGAAACTCTTCGCCTAGGCACTAAGCGGCCCGAAAGAAAGCCCTAGCTCGGACATATTGCTGGTTAAAGGTGAGGCTTGGGACGTCTCCACGAATTAGAACAGTAAAAATCGTAGCCCTCCAAGCTATTACTTCTTATATCTCAGGTCCGCGGGTGGTAAACTTGAGAGAGATTAGTTGACAAAGCCTTCTACGTGAGTACTCATAGGGCCAGCGGGAAACTCCTTTAGTGACCCATGGAGGGCAGGAAGACGGTGATGAGTCCACGTGACCAGGCATCTTTCAACCATTGTGCTCAAATAAGTACAGTCATCCGACCGCCACCTCTGTGTGACATAGATATCCCGAAATTCAGGTTGAAATTCAAGATTTTAGGGAAGTTGAAAGGACGGCGGATTGCTAAACAAAGGGTGTTTTCTGTGCAAAATATCACATCTTCCATGCATAGCGGATCTCAATTTTTGGGTCGAATCGTCCCAAAAGGGGAAACCCAAAACTGGATCTCACTTTTTGGGGTTCCCCTTTTGGGGAGATTCGACCTGAAATTCGCCACATATCTTGAAATCTCTGGATTTCATCCCAAATTTTGGGACATTCACTTTTTGTAGAGCACCTTGGAACAATTGCGATTTATTCAATTTATATTGGCAGGATGAGTATACGGTGGGCAGGCAGCTTGGTATAAATATGTGAAGCCTTTACTAAATTAGGAACTTTCCCCCCTCACTGCGTTCTTGCTCCGCTTTGCCTGTCGTTCCGATGTTTGGATGATCAAGTCTAGAACTCTTGTGGTGATGAAAATTAGAAACGTGCTCACGTCCCTAGTATATCTCACACTGGGGCCTCACTACCAATCGCATTGCTCTAAATTATTGCTTTGCGAACCGGGACTAAAGTCATGTCTGACATAAATTGAGGGATTGAATGCGACGATGATTCCGGCCAGCCCTAAAGAAGGGCGCAATTGATACAAGGATTGAGATGAGGCCCTGATTCCAACCAGTAACCACAGGTATGTTCGTCCGCTTTTACCGTTCGATCTACATAGTTAACTTAGTTTAGTCCGAAGGCCGCGTTTGCTCGCTACGCACTGGACGCCGTTGTTCGTCTTTCCTTACGAGCGGGCTAAGGTCTGAGCGTTTTAGTCCTCCTGAGCACATGTCTAGCTGGCGCCGACGGTAAACTGTCGGGCAGAGTATCAGATATGTGCTCCTTACGCGTCGTATCGCCCAGAGATCCATAAGGGGAGGGCTCACGCGTTTTCACAGCTTGGAACAACTCTTCGAGGACCGAGCCCCCTGTTTTCCCTCCACATCTGCGCTCCTTCGCTGCTGCCCACTGAAATTCTTTCCCGCCCTTTGCGCTCGTGCGACCATACTATATACTTCTGCGGCCAACCGGTATCGGGGCTCGCGTCGCGGTATGGAAGAGCTTTGCTCAGAAGGTTGCTCCTTGCGTGTGGGTCTGGTCTTTGTTTTGGTTCGCCTAATACGTCGCACGCGACGCAGTTGCGACCTGACACCGATCTCCGGTGCTGGGTTTGCCTATCATAGTGTCGGTGAGGGCCATGTACATGGTCAAGCCGGGCGTAAAGTTTAAGTACTTGCGCAGGAACACTTTGGTGTTCCACGCGAGGCAAATCTGAGCAAAGTAACCGGCCTGCTGCTAGGTTCGGCTTTCGGGTGATCGAGGAACTTTGGAAGAGATTTTGTGACGCTTGGGCTAGGTGGTTGTGGTCGGAAGGGCTCTTGAGTTTACTTCGCGGCTCGCGGCTTCGCTTCGGCGATCGCGAAACTCGATTCGGACTACCCTCGGTCTGTCGTTGTGTTAATTTTTTCCAAGTCTCAAGTTCATTCGTAGAACTGGTTTTATTTTAGCTTAGATATTTTGTAACCTGCTGTAATCAGAACACCTAAATCCAACTACTATCAGTCACGGGGATATTACCTACACATAGATGTTACCTATTTGCGAATTTCGTCCGCAATCCAAGAGGTTAAGTCACACAATCAATGCAATGAGATAGAATAGAGCCCTGGCTATCTAGCCATGTAACTTTTGCCCGCCCATGGCCTGTATACGGCGCTACAAAAAAATGTTTGACCGTTTTTGATGAGAAATCACCAGTCAAAATCCATCATGATGATGTCGCATCCCTGGGACTACGACCCCCGACTTTATTCCTATTTT
>JANWGL010000935.1:0-41044 GCA_025200755.1 Ceratobasidium sp. C01
AAAATAGGCGTTGAAACCTCAGGAACAGGGTGATTCGCCTTGGTGTCTTAATGAAAGACGCGCGACTCACCTGTAGCTCTTAAATAATGCTTTGTGTAAGGAAATCCGCGCTCTGGATCAGCAGTTAAGCCACGTTCTGTGGAGTTCTTGATGTTATAAGTTCGCTTGCCATCCAGATACTCAATTTGACACTTAGCGTGTTAGCAGAACTTGGATAACACACTAATAGCCGCATACAACACATGTTGGGCGAGACAAAACACCCGAAAAGTGACTGGAATACAGCCCAAAAGGTCATTTTTGGCGTATGAAGCTCGGTGAAATGGGAATCGCGGCCCCAACAGTTGAGCTACAATAATCCAGAGCTCTAATAAGAAACGCGTGAATAGCCGAGGGCTCTTAAATAAACCTAAGATTACCTTTCTACGTGCTCTAGAAAGGGAGAAGTACCTCAATTGAGTGGTTAAGACTTGTATTTACTGCTTACATTGTCTTGTATGCGTTTCTACACTTGATCTTCCAGCTCGACGTGCTAATAAAAGCGGCGCGATTCAACTTTAGCTTTTGAATGAATCCTTGCTCGAGTCGAACCGAGCGGTGGTCGAGGAGATAGAGCCTTTTCTATCGATTCTGAATAACTCTTAATTCATTTACTGCTCGGTATCTTGGTTTGGTGCTTAGGCAAACTAATGGATGTTGTAGCTGACCACCTAGAGTATATATAATACATATTACACAAACGGAGTCGAGGCACAAACGGCCGAGTAATGGCCCAAAATGTCGCCTGGGTGGGTGTTTGGGCCTCTGGGCTGGACCCTGAGTGTCTCAAAACTTGCGAAACCCTGATTGTCTATCAACTTTTAGACCCTGTGTATGACTCAGCTTTCCCACGGCCGGGCTTTCTTTCTAAAGTAATACAACCCGCGCATTTATTTAAGAGTCAACATTGCACGAACAGCGCTGTATACCATGTGATCACAGAGCCTAGCCAACGAAAACCTTAATATAGCTCGATCGAGTCATAAACCACATTGGGGGACAAGAAAACATCGCCAGCGGTTCCACTAATGATCGTAATCGCAATGGTATTTGAACCTTCAATGAGTGTACCAGAGGGAATCGCATATTCTGAAACAAACGAGATCAGTGTACGCACATCCAGCGTGCGGTTTGATCACCCATTTACTTACCATACATAATGTTGTACCTAAAACAAGCTGGTTAACATTTCACGGATCATCGATAAATATTTATTTGAACTCACCCTCTCCAGGTCCCTCGAGTTACACCACGGGAATCGATCTTCGTTGGGGCGGCTGGGTTAGTTCCCGACCATGAGTTGACTGTCACCGCAGGACGGCCACCCGCGAAAGAAGAAGTGGTGCGAATGCGCAGTGTACGGGCACCAATCTGCGACGAGGTAGCAGTCCATATAATTGTCGAAGGGTTGTTTACGTCCTTGAATCTAGGAGAATAGTGCTCTTAGACAATATACGAGATCAAAGACGCTTCACTCACTGAGCCATCGGAAATGAGGACGCAGAGGAGCTGCCGATGGTATAAGTAACCGGACCCCATGAGCTCATGCGTGAGTCGCTCCTACATATGATATTTAGGTCAAGATCCACCTAATCTAGCAGCAATATCACTTACGGATGCATAGTTTCAATCTCTAATAGTCCATAGTGATGTCAGCAGGGGCCTATGCTACAAACCCAGAGTAAACTTACTGTCCGCGTTCCTTCAGGGGCAATATTAGAGTAGATTATGAGGTTACTTGACAAACCACTCACAAGAAGCCAGAGGGCGTGCCATCTGGCACACCAATCTGCCAGATCAGTGTCGGGGTGCTCTCAGTCGATGCTAGGTTCAGCGTGGCGGTTCCACCCGCTGTCACAGTAACAGACCCTGTCCCAACCTCGAGTTCCTTCTTGTAAAGTGTCGCTGTGTACGTGCCAGGCTTGACCCCAGTGATTGTGTACGAGGTGCCAGAGACAGTTCCCCAATATTGGGCTGCGGCGTTATCTAGCCCGACAACAGCTGTAAAGCCGGTGGCAACTCCTGAAATGGTCCCCGTGACGGTGCCGCGGCCTGAAGCTGCAACGTAGCCCGTAAGGCCGAGGGATGAGAAGAATGAGGTATCAAGTGAGGCTGAGGGGGCAGTCCCGGAGGTGAATACCATAGCATATGGTCCGAAGAATCCGGTCCTGAACGCCTGCGTGACCATGTGCCCGGAATTCATGTCTAACAGAAGCCAACATCATAAAAATAACCGCTGGATAAGGATCTGCGCGGGAACGCTTACACCAGTAGAGTTCTTGCTGTGCTGAACCTTGATTATTGATGTCGCGGAAGAATGGACCTCCACCTGAGGTCTCGTATGCATTACCGGGCATGACCTGTATATGCATGGGTGGCATGAACGCTTAGACACTTAGCTTCAGACATCGTGTGACATACCATGTAGACGCCAACGCCACTACCAGTCACTCCATGGACCTGGTCCTTAATGAATTCGACGGACGAGTAGAATTTGGAACGCGTCTGTCCATCGAGGCTGAAGACGTCGCTACCCTCGATAGCAGTGCCCCCTACATATACTGGTTTAGTTGCTATTCAGAGTGAAGTAAATTCAGGCATGCCATCTATCTCCGACTGGGTATAACCGTTTGGAATTGCGGTTTTCTTCAGACGAGCGATGAAGCGAAGCTCGCCAACGCTGGGCTCAGCGGTGGTATATGTGCCGATGTAAATGGCACTTTGACCGCTCACAGCGACATAGTATTGGATCTGAAAAAGCCAATCATATATTCGTGAGACACCACATTGAGCTATATAAGTACTCACCAGCGTCGTTGTTGCGATTGTCACGGTCGCATAGCTCCCAGAAACACTGGAGGTTACGGTCGCACTGCCTAGCCCGGAGCCGATTTGAGTGAACTTGGTGGAATCTTGGCACTCCAGGCCATTATAATTGAGCGAGGTGATATCCCCATTTGTAGTTGAAACTTGGTGCAACATGATAAGAAAACATATCGGCAGCCAGTTTGGCGGAACCCACCTCGGAAAACGAGCCCTCCTCCAGTATCAACATCGAGGTACCCGGAACCAGTGGTCACCCCGAACGCAGCGAGAGCCCCAGGAGCATAGGCGCAGGCGAGAGCGATGAGTTGTTTCCAGTTCATCCTAGCACAAGAACAGCCTAGTGAAGAACAGAGCTATCCTTGACATGGTATTTATACCACCAGGTAGGATTTGGCGGCCCGCGTCGCCGTTAGATCGGCAAGAGATCCAAGTGTCAAAATAGCTGAACTACGATGATGACCACCTAGTCAACTATAATAAGACGCAACCGAGGCGGGTCGCTCCGATTTTGTTAGCGTGATTGTATCAGTTGACCTTGGGATTGCGCAGTCCTAGGATTCTTGAGTAAATTACGCTCGAAAGGAGTAAGCAACATCTCCCGTATAGTTATTTGGCCCGTCGAAGCACGTCAAGTGTGTATTAGGCGACCCGGAGGCCAGCTCATTTTCGGCTGTATCCCGTTAAATGAGGTGGATGGAGGAATGCTGGGTAACCGCCGGGCGCTAGAAAGCGAAGTCAATGTAAACTTAATTTGGTGGGAAATAAGTAAGATTATAATAAGCTGGCGAAACTACCGGGGCATACCTGGCCAGCGGAGGTGTGTAACGTTTCAAAGACTGCATCCCACGCCAATAAATCTTGGAGTAATGTCAACCCTTGCCTTTTGGTTGTAATTCTAGTGGATTCTCGATTTTGAGGTTCTTGGATTGAACCTGTGGGTTGGTTCCGGTGGTGGATTCAATCTTGGGGTCGAGGTTGGAGTTTTCAAAGCCAAGACCGGGATCGAGTGCACCTTGTCGATTCCCTCACTCACTGTCCGCAACCGAGGGCGTGAGAACTCCGACCGTCAAGGTCGCAATGCTCGCAAACGGGCGAAGTCGACTTAATACACAAGGCTTCATGCGGTAGGTGGCGAGTAGTAAAACCAGCGTGGACAAATATGTGAGAAGCAAAGACCATCAGACCTCGAGTGATGTCATCGCCCGAAATAAGTGGCGAACGCCGGCTTCAAATAGTGGGTGGCTATGCAATACTACTTCTCACTCGGTGCTAAGTAGGACCACCCCTCAAGATAACGAGAGTGACTTTATAAATAAGGAAGACAACAAGCACGTTTGTTTAAAATACAGAGTTTTTCGAACAACTCTGTATATAGCACTACGGCGGGGTGTAGCTAACGATAATGTTAATACAGCTCAACGGAATCGAACACCACATTGGGGGACAAGAAATCATCGCCAGAGCTTCCACTGATAATCGAAATATTAATAGTATTTGAGCCTGTGATGAGAGTTCCAGAGGGTATCGCATATTCTGATATCATGAAAAATCAGTATATGCGACCTGGCGTGCACTCAGGCGACCCGTTACTCACCATACATGACGTTGTACCTGAATTTAGATTGTCAATATTTCATATGGTAGAGCGGCAAATACCTGAACCCACCCTCTGTAGGTCCCTCGAGTCACTCCGCGAGAGTCAATCTTCGTCGGAGCAGCGGGGTTGCTCCCCCATGAGTTGACTGCCACCGCAGGACGACCACCTGCGAAAGAGGAAGTGGTACGGATGCGTAGGGTGCGAGCACCAATCTGCGATGAGGTAGCAGCCCATTTGATCGTCGTAGGATTATTCACGCCCTTGAATCTAGGACCATAGTCCTGTTAGATAGTAAAGAAAATCGAGGGTGCAATGCTTACTGAGCCATCGGGAATGAAGACGCAGACGAGCTGCCGATGGTATAGGTGACCGGGCCCCACGAGCTCATGCGCGTGTCGCTCCTGAACCCAATGTTTAAGTACGGCTTCGATTAAGCTAGCAGATCAATATTGCGTACGGATGCATGGTTTCAATCTCTGGTCGTGGTCGCCAAACGTCAGTAAGAGCTTTAGCTACAAAACCGACATAAACTTACTGTCTGCGTTCCTACAGAGACGATATCAGATTGAGTTTTGAGAGACTATGGGATCAATGGGTAAGTCACTCACAAGAAGCCAGAAGGTGTGCCATCTGGGGCACCGATCTGCCAGATAAGCGTTGGCTTGCTTTCCGTCGAGGCAAGGTCTAGCGTCGACGTTCCACCTGCAGTCACGATCACGGTGCCAGTACCGACCTCCAGCTCCTTCTTGTATAGCGTCGCCGTGTACGTCCCGGGCTTAACGCCAGTGATCGTGTAAGAGGTACCAGAGACAGTTCCCCAGTACTGTGCCGCGGTGTTATCTAGACCAACCACAGCCGTAAAGCCCGACGCAACACCTGAAACGGTACCCTTGACGGTACCACGGCCCGAAGCAGCAACGTAGCCTGTGAGACCGAGGGTCGAGAAGAATGAGGTATCAAGTGAGGCTGAAGGAGCAGCCCCGGATGTGAAAACCATAGCATATGGTCCGAAGAAACCGGTCCTAACTGCCTGTGTAGCCATGTGACCAGAGTTCATGTCTAGTAGAAGCCACATCATTAACGGGGCGAATAAGAATGTGCAAGATCGCTTACACCAGTAGAGTTCTTGCTGCGACGACCCTTGGTTGTTGATGTCGCGGTAAAATGGTCCTCCGCTTGAGGTCTCGTACGCATTGCCAGGCATGACCTATACTGACATGAGCGCCTAATCTAGTTTCAGTAACCGTTTGGCGTACCATGTAGACACCAACACCACTTCCAGTCACACCATGCACTTGGTCTTTAATAAATTGGATGGATGAGTAGAACTTGGAGCGCGTCTGCCCGTCAAGGATGAAAACATCGCTAGCTTCGATGGCAGTGGCATCTGAATGTACCGGGTTAGCCATCGCCTAAGACAGAGGACAATTAGACTTACTATGTATCTCTAATTGAGTATACCCATTAGGAAGCGCAGTTTTGTCCAAACGAGCGATGAAGCGAAGCTCTCCGACGCTGGGCTCAGCAGTGGTATATGTACCAATATAAATGGCGCTTTTCCCGCTCACAGCAACGTAGTATTGCGTCTAAAAATATGAATCTTAGGCGCGCGAACTAGCCTATCGATTGATGTGGATACTCACGAGCGTCGCCGTTACGATTGTGATGGTCGCATAGCTTCCAGATACCTTGGATGTTACGGAGGTTACGGCGTCAGAGCCGAGCCCAGAGCCGATTTGGGTCTGTTTAGAGGAGTCTTGACACTCTAGACTATTGTACTTGAGCGATGTGATATCCCCATTGGAAGTAGAAACTTGGTGCAGCACGGTGAGAAACATATTACTAACCAATCTTATAAGACCTATTTTGTGAGACATACCTCGAAACACAAGCCCTCCCCCAGTGTCAACGTCGAGATAGCCGGAACCAGTGGTCACCCCGAAAGCAGCGAGAGCTCCAGGAGCATAAGCGCAGGCGAGAGTAATGAGTCGTTTCCAGTTCATCCTAGCACAACAGTCCAGTGAAGAAAATCGTTGCCCTAGACATTGTATTTATACCAACAGGTAGTACTGAGCGGCCCGCGCCGCCGTTGGATCTTCAAAAAAAAACCCAAAATGTTCAAAAATCAATTATAGATTCTAAGTTAGCCGGAATGGGGTAGAATCTCCGACTTCGCTGGAGCGATAGTGTCAGTTGACTTAGCGATTGCGCAGCCTTCGGCTTCTTGAGTGAATTGTGCTTGAAAGGGGTAAGATCAACATCATCCGTATAGTAATTTAGCCCTTCGAAGAAAGTCATGCGCGTATCAGGCGGCCCGGGAGCTAGCTGGTGTTCGGGCGTATCTCTAATTAAATGAGGTGGAGCTCAAGAAGCTCCGTAACCGCCCGGCGCTAGACTTATTAGTCACCGCCTTTGCCTCCTTTCGCTCGCTGAGCTGATCTAACGGCCCCAATAGGAAGTAACTAAGAACTCAAGCGGGCGAAACCGTTCAGACAAGCAAGTGATTCCTGGTCAGCCGTACATGAATTTCTAACGGGCAGGCACTTTCAACGCATGTGCCTAGAATAGTTTCTATCACGTTGGATCAACCGTACTGGGGGCGGAACAAGCCGGGGATTAGGGTTAATCTCGTAAATGAATCCCCTCGCTTTAGGTAGTTGCTCCCTTGATTTTGCTTATATCGCTACGGAGGAAGCTAGCACGAGTTCACCAGGTGTCGGACCGCCAGCAATCCACTCTGCCTCGAGTATCGAATCCGGGTATCCGATTTCTTACCACGACCCATGATACATCTCTCACTCTCGTCGGGTTTGCCGGGTGGTTGTCTTTCGGGGACAAGGTATCAACCATAATGGCATCCCCTGCTTCTTGCCTCTACTGGCGCGTTTGCACCGCATAATAGCCACCATGTGTTTTGACAGCGTTTGTAATTTCGGCTGTAATAATGCTACAAATCGCATAAGCTATATGTGTGTATTAATCAGCCCAAGGTATCGAGCATCATTCGCCCCCCGACCTTAGTTCTTTGGTTCCTTCTATCATGAGCATACAACTCGATTTCTTCCTCCGCCTCTCTCCCTCGTCTCTCAATCATGTACTTCTCAAATCCCTAGCGTGTAACAAACCATGAGCGCCTCAGATTATCAAAATAAAGCAGAGACGCGCCTCCAAATCGCGCATATAGCTACCTAACACCAACATCCTTGCCACGTTCTTCCTAAACTCCCTCATAGCCTTCAACGTCTCTTCATCATCCACCCTTCTAACAGTTTCCATTATTATCTCGAACTCCTTCTTGTATAGCGTCGCGGTGTACACGCCAGGCTTGACGCCAGTGATTGTGTAAGAGGTGCCAGAGGCAGTTCTCCCATACTAGGCCGCGGCTATATCTAGACCAACGATGGTCGTCAGGCCGGTGGCAACTCCTGAAATAGTCCCCGTGACGGTACCGCCAGCTAAAGCGTCAACATATCCCGTAAGACCGAGGGATGAGAAGAATGAAGTGTCTAGTGAGGCTGAGGGAGCAGTTCCGGAGGTGAACATCATAGCATATGGCCCGAAGAACCCGGCCCTGAAAACCTGTACGACCATATGTCCAGAGTTCATGTCTAACAGAGGCCAACGTCATAAAAATCATCACTAGATAAGGATATTCGGGGGGCAGTTAAACCAATAAAATTATTGCTGCGCCGAACCTTGATTATTGATGTTGCGGAAGTATGGACCACCACTCGAGGTCTCACAAGCATGACCTATGTGGGTGCCATGAGCGCTTGGGCATTCAGTTTTAGACATCATGTGCCGTACCATATAGACACCAACGCCACTCCCGGTCACACCATGGACCTGATCTTTAATAAATCGAAGTATGTCAAGCGTGTATTAAGTAGCCCGAAAGGTAGTTCATTTTTGGCTGTAACGCACGACTTAAATTCCAAGGCTGGGCGCTTTTCAGCGAATCCCCTCTTTGATGCTTTCATAGCGGCCAAAGATATCACCACGGATTGTAACCGAGTGGCACAAGAAGTCTTGAGGCCATTTGAGAACCTCCCTGTCGCCCATTCTTGATTCAACGTGGATCAGGGGTTTTAGAACGTTGGGCTAAGCGAATGGGAATGAATGGGTGAAGTAGCCGCCCGCACAAGAGCCTACCTTAAGCTCGTGGAAGCCAGCCAACGTTTATACCTCCCCCTTGGGTGTTTCTCAATGCTGCTGCCCGCCTCTAATCAAATATCTTTACGGAGCGATTGATTACTGTACCTATATAGCCCTTGGACACAGGTGCATATTATCAATTTGGAGCTAAAATGTAAGTTTCAAGAGAACTTGTGAACAGCGTGGCCTTTAAGCATGTTTTCTACGTATATACAACGAAATACATTTGTTACGAAGCGATAGGCAAAGGTAATCTGAGCGTTGAAAGTCGGCCACAAGCTTCCAAGGCAGAGGCAAAGTTTCCAAGAAAATCCAGTGCACAGCGCAAGGGTTCACACACGGGGAATGCACAAAGGGGAGTGCAAATCAGAACTCAGGAATGAACGCATCATGCTCTAAGACGTTCCATAAACGAGGTCAAGGTCTGAAACTCGAGGGCTCCAGCACCCTGGTTATTGCCTTCTGAGCCCAAGACTTCAATAGCATCGGAGCAGCATGCCTGAAAAACAGATGCTTAGATCCGAGTCTAGCAGAAGATGTTGTACAGAACTTACCATCAAAACTTGGGCCTGCATTCTGACTTCCCCTCCATCTAGAGTAGCAGCGAGGCGTGCAATTGCTAAAGCAGCATCGAACCGAGTCTGCCGGTCGTCGGGAATGCCTTCGTTTGTGTAGAGATGAATAGTTGCTGTATGCGCGAGTATATAGGCCACCACGACGTCCAGGTTGAATGCATCTGTATGCTCGCGAGGAGAGCTTGGAAACTCGCGGTATGACAAGCTAGGCAATTGCTCTATAAAGGCTGAAATGCGCGCGAACAGTCTTGAAGACATATTATGATCTAAAACAAGACATGTGTGCCAGTGTGTTAGCCTAATTGTCTCCGATATATGGGGTTCCGAGACGAACCTAGCAAACGACCCGTGCTGCGAAGACTATCGGTTATAGAAACCGCTGCGTGGTAAAAGGTGATAGCCTTCAAGCGCATCGCAAAAACTGACCCAGAGCTACCGTCTTGTTGAAAGGGAGAGGCGTCATGTTGCGAGAGCAAGTCAATTATACAAATACTAGAATCCTCCGGCCCGTAAGGATCCTACAAAGAGTGAGCACCATTATTAACTCTCTATTATGTTGAGCAAACTTACTGCCTCATACATGGCTTCAGGCAGAGGAAAGACAGCGGGGATGACCCTAAACCCTGCGAGATTTGCCTCTACGTCGCCAAGACAAGCGAGAATCTCCGCTCTAAGCGTTGAGGGTAACTTCGCGACTATCTCAATGAGACCGTCGGCGGTATAGGCCAACCACCAACACATCAATCTATCGTGCTGCTCTTGTGAGTTGCGGGGAGGAACGAGGAACGAGGCTGACGGTTGGAGAGGGACGGCGTTGAGTGTTTGGTTTGACTCTTCCACGATTCCAGGAGTCCAACGATGACTCGTGATAGTCTGAATGCCAGAAGAGATAGCTACAAGTGTAGTTCAACAATAGTGCTCGAGATTTTTGGATAGTAAACTCACCGAATCGAACTGCACTTCCAGCTAGCCAGTGAGCTTCAGCAAACCTGCCAACTTCAAGCAGGTATTGCGCAGCCAAAGCCGGTCCACAAACTGCCCCAGAGAGCATATCCCGAGCGTTCTCAAGGGATGCGTGTACCCCAGTATACACCTTGCTCAGAAGCGTAGACTTGAGATTCTCCAGCTCCTGAAGAGTGGGTTGTGTCTCTGGGCCAGCCGAAGAGGTGAGTATATGGCATGCCACGAGGTTCATAGCGTTCAAGAGGGGCTGAGGAGGGGATTGAAGGGTTGAAACACTATGATAAAGGCTATAGCGATGCCGATTGGCTATCATAGTGCTGAGTCTAGGATAGTTCAGTCGGCGAGGGCAACTCAACAGGCGACTAATCCACCTACAAAACCACTTGTAGCCATTCAGGAATCTCTCCAGCTACTGGGTCGGTGGCCGTTGAGGAAGATGTACCGACAGGAAAATAGGATGCGGGAGCGTTTGCCGCAGGACCGGCATCCTGCCCTTGAGCCGACTTGGCGGCTTAAACCAGTGTCAATACATCTCAAGAGCCGTACGATTACTCCTACCCACGGGAGGGGTCGCCACTCATTTCAACCAGTATATTCTCGAGTTCTTCTACGCGAGCCGCCAGAGATCTAACGTACCCTTGGCTGGCGGGTACGGGTGAATACTCGCATTGGAGATGTGAACGAGTGCATGTGGTGCATGAGGGACGTATCCCGTCGCACTTCTGTCCAACTGGGACGTCAGAATAAACACGCCAGACCCATGAACCGTAACGACGCACCTTTTTACGATCGTGGCAGGCCACACAGGCTTGACCACGGCGAAGGCCAGCAACACTCATGGCAGGATGTTCAAAAATATACGAAAAAGCTAATGGTGACGCTTGTCCTCAGTCGCCTCTCAAGTTTTAAGCACACCCCCCTCCGTTAAGCGTGACAAAGTTGAAACCGGCTAGCAAGCTAGGTACAAGCGAATAAAACATTACTGAGTCCCGATATATCATCCAGCGGCGTCGGTTGAGTTAAGCATGTGTTGAGCGAGCCCTGAGACCAGTGGACGGGCAGAACACCTTGAGAACGCCTACCCAACTGAATCAGCCCCCTGTCGGCTAGAAGGTCTAGTAGCTATTAATTTGGACAGACCTTCGGATAGGATAGGCAGCCCCACCACACTGCGGTGGAGGGGTATATCACACTGCTACTGTAATGCTATAGACGGTTACTAGCACTGTCCAAGGGGTCCAATGACGCCAGTTCTTGGCCGGCGTGTCCGATGAGCCTAGCCCGAGGAGCGCAAACTGTTACGATCATACGATACGTATCCAATTTACTACATGCACACTGGTATCTCTCGTTGGTACCTCTCAACGTTTAGGACACGAGCCCTGTAGATTGTTAAGGCCGGAACTAAAAATGAATAAGCTCACGCCACTCGTCATTCCACATCAGAGCTCATATTTTGGCTCCTCTCCTTTTACATTGACACCCGTGCCTTTCGATTTGCGCCAGAGTATTCGCACAGTAATCATGCCGCAAGCACCTCACTCAACAGGGTCACAGCCCCCACCACATTTGAAACCGATTCCCTTGCTTATTTCATAAGCTAATTAAATCGCCGGTTTCATCCACAACTCGGTCATAAATGTAGACAATCTTTTTTTCTGGAACCACACCCATTTCTTCTCGCTTGGGAGCTTTACCCTATGCTACAACAAAATGTCAAACGCTATTCATGATGTCAAGCCGGATGGTACAACCAGTGTCTGAGTAAGTCATCGTTATCGGACCAGCACAGGTTGAACACGCGCAGGTGGCGAGCACACGCAGACCTGGCCACCGAAAATATAACCGCTCGATCACTTCCCTATCGATATTTGCTCCGGGTACAGTTCATCATGGGAATTACAGCGAACCGAAGGGGTATTGCCCTTATGGGCGTCTAATTACGGGACTAGTGCGTGGCGCGGCGCACCAGCCGCCGGTCGGATCGGGAGCACGTTTTGAGGTCGCTGGCGTGGTGCGTTACTTTCGCGAACTGCCTAACAATCTGGCTTGATCTTGGACATAATGAAAGGTAAATAGTGATAAACCGCATGCTTACTACCGGTTTCGTGAGGTTCCGTTGCCCTTTCAGCCGTTTGAATCTCGTCTAGCATAGGATTTATCCCCATTTTGCTTTTAAACGCCCGGACATCTGTTGAAAGACGTCACTGAATTCTAGGGGGTGTCTCAAAACGGGGTATAAATGTTGAACCGTCTCAGCGGCCGCCCGAACGAGGTGCCCCGTACGGCAATGTGTATATATTACTGGTATTCACGTTGGATTATGCAAGCTATCCCCTTTTGCTACGTTGAAGATTCAAAGACATGCCCTCGTTGAGCTTTTATTATGAGGTACATATCGTTCCTCATAAGGCGGATCTTCCAGCGGTCTGCAGCGTGTGTCTCAACACTGGGAACTTCTAGAGACGCAAAAAAACGGACATACCTTGATAGGAAGGAATAATTTCAATGCCGAGGTTACAATGAAGAGCGAAGCTGCGACGAATAGCGGTGCATTTGTTATGAGATCTCCGAACGTAGTGACTGTATCGTTGATCAGCATCCAAAAAGCACGAGCGGACTAGATATGCGGGACTAACTATTTGGAGCTAAGAGTCCTAACATTCGGTTGAGAGCTGAGCATAGAGGATCCCCGGTCCCTCTATGCGGTGCGGGAAATACTTCGGGAGTATATGCGTATAGCTGACAGTGTGGCAAGTTATTGGCATGCGTTTCAAAGATAAACAGGGAGGGGAGAAGAACTTACGACACTGTACATCGCATTTTGAGTAAGTGTAGTCGCGCAGTTGAATCCCAGGACGCCGGCCTCATTCTATCAAATCAACGGGTTGTAGCCATTCCGGTGCAAACGGGAATTAGGAACAAGGGGCGTACCAACGGGAAGAGGAAGGTGCCAGTCAAACAGGTCGAGGACGCCATGGCAGGTTTCCGTTCCCCAAACGACAACTCCCCTCCTCCCCGCGTCCAATCGACTTTAATGCGCTGTGATTCATGTGTATGGGCTGCCTGTGTTGCGTGTAGGGTGTCCCCAACTCATGACAGTAGTGGGTCCGGGTATGTCGCTATTAGCCATCATTTTTCAGCGGGGGCACAACGCGCACGAAGATAGACCTGCAAACTTCCAGGACGGATACAATGCTGTAGGTACGATAGGCTTCCTCAATTGAGCCGGAGCCTTACGAGACAGATCGTTAACTGAGGAGGATGAGTAGGAAGGCATTGTAAAGCGGGTAGGCGAGTTCGATAAGCCCTCAGCACGCGATCTTCAATGAGCTGCAGGTATAAATATTTCAGCACATTGCGATAGAATAACCTACCGAAACACCTATGTATTCAGAGCGAGCTTCAGAGTAGCGAACAGGGGTTATAAAACACCCTCAACTCAGCTCACCAAATAACTCTCTATCAACAAATTGCGTTGAATACCTTGACGTGGGACAAATCGAACAATGTAAATGCGTTCTTGATGACTTGGACGTTCGAGTACGTTGGATGCGTCACGATGCCCTCGGCGCTTCCGTTGACAGCTTAGAGCTGCTCGGCCGTGAAACTAACGGTACGGCCGTTTCGTTTGGCGACGTATTGGAGAACCTGTTTAATGCTAGAAAAGTGATTCAGCAATGAAGTTCGGGTTTGGGGTTCTAGGTGGACTTGCATCAATAGCGCTCCGGTCTCGACGTTTCGCAAACAAATACTTTTATGACTCTTGAGGTTTGAAAATAAGATTGCGAATTAAGAACAAACTTGGTGCATCTTGGTGGGAATACATATCATCAATTATTTTTATGAGACGAAACACGAGCCCTCCTTCAGTGTCAACGTCGAGATACCCGGAACCAGTAGTTACTCCGAAAGCGGCGAGAGTTCCGGGAGCGTAGGTGCAGGCGAGAGCAATGAGTCGTTTCCAGTTCATACTCGTAAAAGAACAGCCCAGTGAAGAAAAAAGCAGTTCTAGACGTTGTGTTTATACTACCAAGTAAATTTAGCAGTTATCGGTCCGTGTTGCCGTGTGGTCGTCAAAAGAATAAAATAAAATAAAATAGTTAAATGTGATTGAAAATGCCAAGTTAGCTATAATCGGCTACAACCTCCGTCTTCGCTAGGGCGATAGTATCAGTTGACTTAGTGTTTGCGTAGCCTTCAGGTTCTTGAGCGAATTGCGCTCGAAAGGGGCAGAAACACCATCTTCCATATAGTAATTTATCCCTTCGAAGAGTGTTGTCAGCGTATCAGCCGACCCGGGAGCTAGCTCGTGTCTGGGCATATCGCTAGTTAAATGAGGTGGAGCTCAGGAAGCTCCGTAAACGCCCGGCGCTAGAATCATCAGTCACCACATTTGCCTCCTTTTGCTCGCTGGACTGATCTCACGACCCCAACAGGAAGTAATCAAGAACTCAAGCGGGCGAAACCGTTCGGGCAGGCAAGTGATTTATGGTCAGCCGTGCATGGAACTCCCGTACTTCATGCCGCGCCAAACCCGAAGGATGGGCACCTTCAGCCCAAGTGCCTATAGCCATGCCGGCTCAACCGCACTGGAGGCGGAACAAGTCGGGTATGAGGAGTCTCTCTCATGAAGAAATGCTTTCACTATGGACTCTTATCCCTTTCGTTTTGCGTATATCTCTGCGAAAGAAGTTAGCATGAGTTCACCATGTGCCAGATATCCATTCGGGCTTGAACATTGAATCCGGGTACCCCATATCTGACTATGTCCCAATATACATCTGCTCACTCTCGTCAGGCTCGTCGGGTGGCTGTATTTTGAGGACGGAACATCCACCACAATGACACCTCGCTCTTGACCTCCAATGGCGCGTTTACACCACAGCATGGCTAACGTTCCATCACTTCCTGATATCCTGCTTCAGCATATCACTCGGAAAGAATTGTAACCTAGGGCGAGAACCGCCTCGACAAATCTGGAGCTCTGAACGCCTTAAGACATATTTATCCTCAATCGATGAGTAACTAATACCATCGTAGCCATCCACGCGATGTTAACTCTGTGGCCGTATCCATCTCTATCTACACGGTGTTCACTAATCCATCCTAGTCTTTTTTACTTAAACAGACCAGGCAGGCAGCACTGATTATGCGTGCACGGACTGGAGTAGATATCTACGGACTCGAGGGTCAGAGCAAGCGCTGGACTTGACCTTATGATGTCAAGTCTTGAATAATGTATTTACGGTCATATCAAATTAAAATGCATGCATTTTGATAGCGTGTGTTAATTTCAGCTAGATCCCCAAATCACATAAGTTATATGCGTGTATCAAACGGCCTAAGGTATCGAACATCGTTCGCCCCCCCCCAAACCTAGTTCTTCGACTGCTTCCTTCCATGAGCATACGACTCGATCTCATCCTCTGCTTCCTTCCTCCGCCTCTCAAACGCGTACTTCTCCACTCCCTACCATATGACAAGCCATCAATATCTCAGATAACCAAAGTAAAGCAGAGACGCACCTCTAAGTCGCGCATATAACTACCAAACGCCAACATCCCCGCTACATTCTTCCTAAACTCTCTCACAGCCTTCAATGTCTCCTCCTCATCCATCCCTCCAACAGCGGTCTCAGCTATTTCAGCTTCTTCCTGTTCTTCCCTATCGTCTGGACCACCCGTGACGCCTGCTTCCGTGACGCTCATCCCGGTTCCGTTCGCCGTTCCGTTCACCTTCTCATCTCCGTTCCCAACTTTCGTTCCACCAACACTCACATCCTTCCCCTTCCTCTCTTTCTCGAGTGCTCTCAAATCCCTTGCCTGTAAATTCCAATCCGCGCGTAAAAGAACCTGCGCACGACTTCCCTCTTCCAGGTGCGCGACTAACAGTCGGCGAGCGGTACGTTCGAGCGAGACGGCGTGTTCGAGTAGAGCTTTGAGGTTCTCGGATTGGACGTCAGTTTCTTTTTCAAGGTTCATGTTGGAGGTGGGGTCGGGTTTGGAATTGGAGTTGGGTGAATTAGGACGGGGGTGAGAGCGAGAGCGTTGAGTGAGCTCGGAATGGTGTTTGAGGACGAGCGTCGAATGCATTTCGTCGATTTCTTCGCTCATCGTCTTCCCATCTTGTCCCTCCTGCGCCTCTGCTTCGCTCGCCGGATCCATAGGCGCCTTACTACCATCCTCGGAAGGCGGCTCCTTGGCTGACGCAGGACTGGACTTATCACCTACTTTGGCCCGACGCTTGTCCATCCGCTTATTCGAGAGGCTCTCCAGCACGTTTTGAACTGCCTGGATCGCAAAGGACGCCATGACTGGGCTAAGAGAGGTAGAACGATGTTAGTGAGGTGGGCAAAGTGAAGTTAAATGGGATATGGGGAACGCACACTGCCATGAGTGAATATACTATGAATATAACTAGTAGAAGAGAAGTATGGTATTAGCGCATATATTAGTACAGTAGTTTGGGGGTGCGGGCGTACCTCTCCCAGCAGGTGATTTCGGAGCTGAGAAGAAACAGTTAGGAAACAGAGATCTAGGCATCAAATTCTAAAAAAGCTCACCATAATCTCCGTACCCGATAGACAAAAAGAACACATAACAAAAATACATCGCATCTCCATAACTCCAGGACTAAACCACTTCGCCATCAACATCTCTTTTCGTCCAGGCTATATGAAGAGCAAACTCACTTCAACAGCTCCGAAAATCGCAGCTCCCACAAACCAAAATATTAAGAAGCCAGTAGCCGAACGCCCGAGGTCGACAGCTTGATCACGCCATCCCTGACGCTCGTGCAATTTAGTTAGGAATTCGACCTCGCGTTCCAGAGAGGGCTCTGATGATGTCATTTCAGATACCTAAATGTGTAGTAATATTATTGAGTTGGCACCTGGGAAGACGAAAGAAGAATGCGTGTACAGACCTGCCAGGCCTTTTCGCGTTCGGCGCGAGCACGAGCTTTGTGCTCTCGTTGGTGTTTGTTGAAGAACGAGACGATCATGGAGATGCTGTTTGCGAGGAGAGTGATCCCTGAAATAAGGGATAAATTTGACATCCTAAAATTCACGAGAGTGAAAGAGGTGTACCTAGAAGCGTGAGAGGGAATAAGAGAACTTTGGTTGACGGTTTCGTCGCGTAAAAGTCTCCAAAGCCGACGGTAAGGACCGTAACAGTCGTAAAATAGATTCCCTATTCATCCATGGGTAAACCGACCTGATGACGTACGCTAATAAACGAACACACCTGCAAGTAGGTCCAATCCTCCTACACGCACATAGACCCCCGATCAACGAAAGAGATCGTAATATCCTCCAAGTACACTTACGATTCGGGAGAATATCAACGCCGTGATGGCGATGAGAGCAATCAACATGGTATTTTGAAGCATAAAGTGCCGGCCGGCTACACGGATTTGGAGTTTGGTATGTGAAGGTGTTTCGGGCCCAGCGTGTTTGGACGGTGTGGTTTTGAATTCGACGGCCCAGTGGAGCAGGAGAAGTGCGAGGATAATTCCGGCTGCAAGAAGAGAAATTACTCTGACAAACCGAGGATACGCTAAGCTCCAAGAACGGACTTTAAGGCATAATGTACTCACGCAGACCAGAACCCTTCGGCATATGAGAACCCGGACTGGTTTCGTGTCAAGGCGCCAAAAACGACGAGATTCACGATTGCGGTAACAACCTAATAGCCAATTATTTAGCAAAATATCGATTATGATACCAAGCCGGGTTGAAATACCTTGACGACCCAACATAGCACCGATATCCGCGTCGCGATTCTCCAGCTTGAGCCACGTAACGAGAATCGCACCACGAGTAAGGCATTGGCAATGATACTAAATCCAAGACTCAGCCCCGACAAAATGAGCGACGCTCGTGGATCAGGTTGCGGCTCTCCATTTCGAGTATACCATTTTTCCTATGGGATAGACGGAAATGATTAGACTATGAACCTTCTATTCAAGGACCGATACTCACAGTGAGGGCAGGGATATCAAGCAAGACAGCCAACGGTGCGATAACCGCAGCCGTCAAAGGCGCAACACTCGCGAACAAGTGAAGTCGAGGAAGGATATAGGACTTCATGAGGGAGGTGGTGGGCAGCAGAACTAGCGCAAGCCCGCTTGTAAGAACCACAGAGCATCAATCCTCGAGTGATGTCATCGCCCTAAATAAGTCACAACCATGGGCTTGGAACAATCGGTGGCTGTGCCAGGCCACTTCCCGTCTGATGCTTGGCAGGACCACGCATCGGATAATAACTCTCACGCCAATGACAAGCTATACGCCGTGTTATCGGGCTACATTTCATACCATTCATGAAGCGCGGAGCATCCGGACTTCGAGATTGATAGCTTAGCAAAGCGCGCAATAACTCGGAGGCGTTTACGAAGACAAAATTTGAGAAACTAATTGAGGGATCGCATTAAATAAGTACATCAGGAACTCAAATTTCCCACGAAGGAACAAAATCGAAAAATTGTATCAACGACAGGCCAAGAGTAGTCTGAATCGAGTTTCGCGCTCGCCGAAGCAAAGGCACGAGCCGCGAAGTGAACTCAAGGGCCATTCCTGCATTCTACGTCGCCTCCTCGCCAGCCACCGCACTCCTCGTTTGCCCAAGCAGGGCATGAATCAGACGCGGTTAACCCATCGTCTGTGCAAGCCAGCTTGGCTGGCATGCCTCATGAGTGCTAGGACCCATCAAGAATACTGAAGCAGTGCCCACCGGGTCACCCCGTATGGCA
Source organism: Ceratobasidium sp. C01 (assembly GCA_025200755.1). Lineage (NCBI taxonomy): Eukaryota > Fungi > Basidiomycota > Agaricomycetes > Cantharellales > Ceratobasidiaceae > Ceratobasidium > Ceratobasidium sp. C01. Next base: position 18,910 of record JANWGL010000935.1, read on the forward strand.
ACACCACAACACCTGCTCCCCGAGGAAGCAAGCAACGATTACTCGATCCCTGCTCGGCCACGAAGGACACGGGTTTCCCCGCGCCCATGACCCATACAACCCCGGACGCTCAAGCCTTCACAGACCAGATCATACCAAGGAAGGCGCCATACTAGCGCAGTGGACAGGAAAGAGCACGGCGACGACAAGAAGAAACGACGCAAGAGATGCGTATATAGAGATGGCCCAATCCCCGCAGAGTTATTCCAAACTCGACTGCGCGCATGCCCTCCCCTTGCGGATCTCCGGGCGGTACGGCGTACAGTGAGCGCATGTCTGATGCTCTGCTCGACGATTTACCGTCGGTGCCGGCTAGACACGAGCCAAGGAGGATTAGAACGCTCAGACCTTAGCCCGCTCGCAAAGAGAGGCGAACAAAGTCGCCTGGTGCGTGACGAGCAAACGCGGCTTTCGGACTACACGCAAAGGTTATTAAATGGACATTGGATAGTAATGTTGGTTGAACTTACCTGTCGTTGATGGGAGGAAGATCCAGCACAACGTAAGCCTTATATAATACATGTGCTTAGGGCTGGCTGATTCATGGGACTTCGGTTGAAACACTACAAAACACTACAGAGGGACCAGAGAGCGCTCTAGCTATCGTATTTAACACCAATTATAGCATAAATGTTATTTACAAACGAGAGGTCAATCATAAGACACCGCGAAGGGCAGAGTTGAAAAATTAAGTGTGGTGGCTAGTCAACCGATAGACACAGGCCATCTACCTCGGATGTGCTATTCCCTCCTCGACCCTCGAGCCTGGGGTGCCAACAAAAACTTGTCACGATCACCGAATATACATGCGAAGTATCTCTCTCTGGGCACCTGGCATACCCCATCAACACCCGCTAAGGCGCGCGCAAGATTCGTTCCGGAACAAATATGCGGGGGAGGGCGAAAGAGCGAGCGGCACGACCTTGTCGAGATAGATACAGCGCGGCCCTCGTTCAGTGTGAAGTCTTCGGACGGTACATGCGCTGTGGTGGCTGGTGGAAGGTTAATCGATCTTGGGCGCTAAAGGTCGAGCGACAGCATCCCAATCACAACCAAACGACTCAAGCGGGCCTACTGCCTCAATTAGATTTGGATATCGGATATTGGGATTACAAGTTACAAAATATCTCAGAACTAAAGTACAACCGGAGCAGTTCTACGAATGAACTTAAGGCTTGGAAAAAATTAAGACAACAACAGGCCAAGAGTAGTCTGAATCGAGTTTTGCACCCGCCGAAGCAAAGGCACAAGCCGCGAAGTGAACTCAAGGGCCGTTCCCGCATCCTCACATCATTTCCCCGCCAGCAGCCGTACCCCTCGATTACCCAAGAGCCGAGCTTAGAGAGGCGAGGTCATCCTCGCCAAGGGGTATTGCCTGTCTAAGGACAGGCAGCTTCATGGGTCAAGACCCAAAGCACGCTCGAGTTCCGAGCGTGCATGCTTGCTCCCTGGGAAGCAAGCAGGTAATTTGGTCTCGGCTCTTGATCGCGTAGGCACGGGGAACCCCGTGCGCGACCGTACAACCCGGCATAACAGGGAAGACGCTATACCAACGCGGTGGGCAGGAAAAGGCGACGACGGCGACAAGAAGAAACGACGCGGGACGCGCGGGCGACCCAATCCTCGCAGAGTTATTCCAAGCTCGGCTACGCGTATGCCCTCTCCTAATGGATCTCCGGGCGATACAACACGCAGCGAGCGCGTGTCTGATGCTCTGCTCGACGATTTACCGTCGGTGCCAGCTAGACACGGGCAAAGGAGGATTAAAATACTCAGACCTTAGCCCGCTCGCGAAGAGAGGCGAACAGAGTCGCCCAGTACGTGACGAGCAAACGCGGCTTTTGGACTACAGGTAAAGGTTAGTGAAAGGACGTCGGATAGTAAAGTTAGTTGAACTGACCTGTCGTTGTTGAGCGGAAGATCCAGCGAAACGTAAGCCTTATATAATACATATGCTTAGGGCTGGCTGATTCAGAGGAACTGGTGCGGAACGACTATGCGGGAGAGGGCGAAAGAGCGAGCAACACATTTTTATCGAAGTAGATACAGCGCGGCCCTCGTTCAGTGTGAAGTCCTCGGGCGGTACATGTGCTATGGTAGCTAGTGGCGGATTAACCACTCTAGGGCGCTCAAGGTACAAGCTCTCCAATCGTAACCAAATAACTCAATTGGGTTTATTAACTTAATTGAATTTGGAGGTTAGGATTACAGGCTACAAATTATCTTAAAACTAGAATACAACCAACGCAGTTCCACAAACGAACTTAGGGCTTGGAAAAAATTAAGAGAACGACAGACCAAGAGTAGTCTGAATCGAGTTTCACGCCCGCCGAAGCAAGGGCACGAACCGCGAAGTGAACTCAAGGGTCGTTTCTGCGACATCTCTTCGCCAGCCGCCGCACTCCTCATTTGCCCAAGAACAGAGCCCAAAAGAGAATCGGAAACAAACCCAATGCGTAAGTTGAGCCACAAGGCACTAACTTAACCGTCATGGGTTCCAAGACTCGTCAAGAATACTGAAACGTGCTGCCAATAGGCAGCACGGCTTGCCCCACCGAGGAGCAAGTGAATACGATTGCTTGTCCGAGCTCTGCTCTCGATCGCATATGGCACGGGGATCCCCATACCAATGGACCACACGACCTCCGAACGCCCTGGCCTGAGCACTTACAGTCGTAGGGAGGAAGGCGTCATACTAGTGCAGCGGACAGGAAAGAGTAGCGACGGCGGCAAGAAACGACGCGAGAAACGCGCAAACAGAAACGGCCCGATCCCCACAGAGTTATTCCAAGCTCAGCTACGCGTATGCCCTCCCCTTGCGGATCTCTGGACGATACAACACGCAGCGAGCGCATGTCTGATGCTCTGCTCGACGATTTACCGTCGGTGCCGGCTAGACACGAGCCAAGGAGGATTAGAATGCTCAGACCTTAGCCCGCTCGCGAAGAGAAGCGAACAAAGTCGCGTGGTACGTAACGAGCAAACGCGGCTTTCGGACTAAACATGGGGGTTAGTGAAACGATGTCGGACACGAAGGAGGGTGCGTAACTGACCTGTCGTTGGTGAGAGGAAGTCATAGCGCGACGTGAGCCTTATATAATCTGAGATGCTTAGGGCCGGCCAGTTCAGAGGAGCGGAACTGTTGTGGTCAGGACATTCTGAAAACATCAAAGAGAGCTCTTGTTATTGCTTCTGAGACAAGCTACAGTGTTCATCCAACATGCTCTAAGATCAAACAGACAGAATATAAGACACCCACGAAGGGCAAAGTCGAAAAATTAAGTGCTGTGGCTAATTAGCTGACAGACACAGGCCATCTACCCCAGACGTACTACTCCCTCCTCGATCCTCGAGCCCAGCGTGCCAACTAAGGATTTAGCTCGGCGGTGTACATACAAGTGGTCATTTCTCCAACATCCTGGTCGTAAAGCCCCAAGCGACGAGATACATCAGTCCCCGATCCCCGAACCACGCTCTCGAAGCACTTGGTCAAGGAGCGAGAACTTCAGCTAGCAATAGAGATGGTGCATTAAGATCAGGAAGTTGGCCTAGTTCATTGAGTATGATCACACGCCATCCTGTTGCGCGCACCAGACGTCTCCCATCAACAACCACAGGGGCATTGCGCATGATCTGTTCCGGAACAAATATGCGGGAGAGGACGAAAGAGCGAGCAATATAATCTTTTCGAGATAGAAACAGTGCGGCCCTCGTTCAGTATGAAGTCTTTGGGCGATACATACGCTGTGGTGGCTAGTGGCAAGTTAATCGATCTTGAGCGTTAAAGATCAAGACTCGCCTAAGCATAGCCAAACAGTGTAGGCTAATTTATAACCTTAGTTGGATTTAGGTGTTCTGATCACAGCAGATTACAAAACATCTGAGCTAAAATACAACCAGTTCTACGAACGAACTTGAAACTTGGAAAAAATTAACACAACGACAGACCCAGAGTAGTCTGAATCGAGTTTCGCGATCACCGAAGCGAAGCCGCGAGCCGCGAAGTGAACTCAAGAGCCACCCCGACCACAACCACCTAGCCCAAGCGCCACAAAATCTCTCACAAAGTTCCTCAATCACCCGAAAGCCGAACCTAGCAGCAGGCCGGTTACTTTGCTCAGATTTGCCTCGCGTGGAACACCGAAGTGTTCCTGCGCAAGTACTTAAACTTTACGCCCGGCTTGACCATGTGCGTGGCCCCCACCGACACTATGATAGGCAAACCCAACACCGGAGATCGGCGTCAGGCCGCAACTGCGTCGCGTGCGACGTATTAGGCGAACCAAAACAAAGACCAGACCCACAAGCAAGGAGCAGCCTTCTGAGCAACGCTCTTCCATACCGCGACGCGAGCCCCGAAACGGTTGGCCGCAGAAGTATATAGTATGGGCGCACGAGCGCAAAGGGCGGGAATAAACTTTAGTCGGGCAGCAGCGAAAGAGCGCAGATGTGGACGTAAAACAGGGGACCCGGTCCCCGCAGAGTTGTTCCAAGCTCTGAAAACGCGTGAGCCCTCCCCTTACGGATCTCCGGGCGATTCAACGCGTACGGAGCGCGTATCTGATGCTCTGCTCGACGGTTTACCGTCGGCGCCAGCTAGACACGGGTGCAGGAGGACTAGAACGTTCAGACCTTAGCCCGCTCGCAAGGAAAGACGAACGACGTCGTCCAGTATGTAGCGAGCAAACGCGGCCTTCGGACTAAATTAAATTAGCTACGTAGGTCGACTGACAAAAGCTGACGAACATACCTGTCGTTGCTGGTTGAAATCAGCGCCTCATCCCAATCCTTATATCGATTGCGCTCCCTTTAGGGCCGGTCGGAATCAAGGTCGCATTCAATCCCTCAATTTATGTCAGACATGACTTTAGTCGCCGCCCGCAAAGCAACAATCTAGAGCAATGCGATTGGTAGTGAGACTCTAGCGTGAGATGTACTGGGGATGTGTACATATTTCTAATTTTCATTACCACAAGAGCTCCAGATTCGATCATCCGAGCATCGGAACGACAGGCAAAGCGGAGTAAGAACGCACTGAGGGGGGGAAGGTTCCTAATTTGGTAAAGGCACCACATATCTATACCAAGCTGCCTACCCATCGTACACTCATCTTGCCAGTGCAAGTTGAATAAATCGCAATTGTTTCAAGGTGGCGGTCAGATGACTGCACGTATTTGAGCCCAATGGTTGAAAGATGTCTGGTCACGTGGACTCATCACCGTCTTCCTGCCCTCCATGGGTCACCAAAGGAGTTTCCCACTGGCCCTATGTGTACTCACGTAGAAGGCTTTGTCAGCTTATTTATCTCAATCTTACCACCCGCGGACCTGGGATATAAGAAGTAATAGCTTAGAGGGCTACGATTTTTACTGTTCTAATTCGCGGAGACGTCCCAAGCCTCACCTTTAACCAGCAATATGTCCGAGCTAGGGCTTTCTTTCGGGCCGCGTAGTGCCTAGGCGAAGAGCTTCGACACGGCAAAATGACGATAAAGAAGGGTATAGCTTGTGGTCCCTTTGCCAAGAGACTCAGGTGCTACGCGATGAGAAGGTCAACTGACACACCCGTGCTAGCAAACTCGGAGTAACTTGTCTTCGACCTATCCCGTGCTTGATTACTTATACCTACGACATTACGAGTCAACTACTCTAGTTCTTGATCTTCTGCCGGCGCGCATGACAACGAAACGGCGTCGCGGGCCGTCATGTGTTGCCTGGCAGTATAAATGCAGGCTTGGGAGCGGCTAGTTTCCCCACTGGACTATTCTTGTGCTAGGATGAACTGGAAACGACTGATCGCTCTCGCCTGCGCTTATGCTCCAGAGGCTCTTGCTGCTTTTGGGGTGACTACTGGTTCTGGGTATCTCGATGTTGACACTGGAGGAGGGCTCGTGTTTCGAGGTATGCACTCTCCGGGCATACTCGCTAATCTGTCTTCTTATCATGATACATTAAGTTTCTACCACAAGTGGTGATATAACTTCGCTCAAGTATAACAGCGTTGAATATCAGGACTCGTCCAAGTACACACACATTGCTTCTGGTCTTGGGTCTGCCACCGTAACCTCTAAGGTGTCTGGCAACTACGCAACCATTACGATCGCAACATCCACACTCGTAAGTGCATACTATATTTTATTTTTCGTTCTTTATTTTTATGGACCATATTACCAGACTCAATACTATGTTGCCGTTAGCGGTCAAAGCGCAATCTACATTGGCACATATACCACCGCCGAGCCTTCCGTCGGCGAGCTGCGCTTTATCGCTCGCTTGAAGAAGTCCGCAGTTCCAAAGGGCTACACCCAGTCTGAGATCGATGGTATCTTATCTTCTTATCATACCATGGATGTCATCTGAATCGTCATATAGGGGGTACTGCTATCGAGGGGAGCGACGTCTACACTGTTAACGGGCAGACCCGCTCCAAGTTCTACTCGTCTGTTCAGTTCATCAAGGACCAAGTCCACGGCGTAACCGGAAGCGGCGTTGGCATCTATATGGTGCGTGAACTCATACAGTCGATGCAACTCGTGGAATCTTACACCTATCGCTTAGGTTATGCCTGGAAATGCGTACGAGACATCGGGAGGAGGTCCATTCTTCCGCGATATCAATAACCAAGGATCGGCACAACAAGAACTTTACTGGTGTAAGTTTTGGTCATAAGCTTTAGCCCCAATATCCGCTAATAATATATGTTTCCAATAGACATGAACTCTGGGCATATGGTTACCCAAACATTCAGGACTGGATTTTTCGGACCATATGCTATGGTCTTTACCTCAGGATCCGCCCCTTCTGCGTCCCTCGACACCTCTTTCTTCTCTACCCTCGGCCTCAAGGGCTACGTTGCTGCATCCGGACGCGGCACAGTCAAGGGAACGGTTTCGGGCGTCGCATCGGGCTTCACTGCCGTGGTCGGTTTGGACAACACTGCAGCTCAATACTGGGGAACGGTCTCTGGGACGTCTTACACTATCTCCGGAGTTAAGCCTGGTACGTACAAGGCGACGCTGTACAAGAAGGAGCTCGAGGTTGGCACCGGGTCTGTGACTGTCAGCGCCGGTGGGACGGCAACGCTTAACCTGGCATCCACGGAGAGCATCAAAACCAACATCTGGCAGATTGGTGTTCCAGATGGTACACCGTCGGGTTTCTTGTGAGTGGTTGATTGTGTGCTTCCACAGCTTGATCTGAACTTCTTATTTTAGGAACGCGGATAGTGAGTTAAGCTAAGGTTTGAAACTGGTAATATACTCACGTTATTTTCGATAATCAGAGATCGAAACTGTTCATCCGTACGTGACCCTATTTACTAGTGTGGCCGGATTTGTATCTCATTGGTTTATACAGGAGCGACTCGCGCATGAGTTCGTGGGGTCCTGTTACCTACACCATTGGCAGCTCATCTGCATCTTCGTTCCCTATGGCTCAGTAAGCTCAGCTTCGCCAGGTCTACAATTTGGCATCTAACCTCCGTTCGCATAGATTCGTCGCTGTTAACAACCCCACTACCATCAAATGGACCGCGACGTCCTCTCAGATCGGTGCTCGCACGCTTCGCATTCGCACTACCTCATCCTTTGCTGGCGGTCGCCCTACCATCCAAGTCAACTCTTGGTCGAGTAGCAGCCCTGCAGCTCCTACTAAGATCGACTCTCGCGGTGTTACTCGAGGAACCTATAGAGGGTACGTTTAGCTATTCTACCTCCGTGTTACTAGTTCGACGCTTACGTGTTGCGTTCTAGGTACAACATCATGTATGGTAAGCAACCGAGACATATATTGGCTTATATAGCGCGCATATATTGACTTATTATTGTTTTAGAATATGCGATTCCTTCTGGGACACTAGTGGCTGGCTCTAACACCATCACGATCTCGATCATCAGTGGAAGCTCTGGCGACGCCTTCCTGTCTCCTAATGTGGTCTATGATTCGGTTGAGCTTTACTAGATTTTCTAAGTTTATTTACCACGGGGGTTCAATGTCGCGGTTGCCAATTACTTGTGGCTATTGAATAAAATCATCCTTTTTCTCAACCTGTCGTGCTGATTCGGATCCATCTCAAGGATACCATTATTCTAGCGGGAGAAGGGGCTTATTTAACGATCCAATGACGTGGTATTGAGACCAGACCTATTATAGCATACAGTAGTGAGGAATAGAGGCATGGGGGGAAAGGATGGGGCATATGTCAAGTCACAAGTCGGAAACGCAAATCAAGACGAAAACCAATGGGAATCAGTCATAAAGGGAATCGATCGTAAATGGTAATGAGTCACGAGCAGAAACCGAGACATAAAAAGGGGGTGGGATAGAATGGAATCCGGTCTTCGTTTTCGAATCCGGACTAATTGGATGCGAGGCGGACGGCGACTAGTGCGGCTCTTAGCCTGCGAACAAACTTGCGCTGTACTGTCGCTTCCTTCACTTTTTGCACCTCAGTATGGGATCGCATATGCAAGTCTTCAGAACTTGCTTCCGAGCCGAGGGTCACTGAGTGATCCATCTCGGAAAGGGAAGACTCCCAGGGGGAGTAAGAATAATCCATCGGAGTCGCAGGTCCGAAAGAGGTCGGGCTACTTGTAAAGCTCTCGAGAGATCGGGCATTGGATGGTGTAGTCCAGGGACGGAGGTAAGTCCTGTCATCATTGGCACCAAGAAGCCCAGAGGAGATTGGTAGTTCCAGAGGGGAAGCACCGTGAGGCGCGTCATCGCGTTGGGTTATCGCACCACAAATCAATTCAGAACCGGTCGCAGAAGTGCCGGCCTGTTCGACGGTCACGCAAGCGGCTTCCAGCTTCCTCGCCGTTCGCATAGCCGGTCGACGTACAAGAGATGGTCCAGACTTCGGGGGAGACGATTGCTCCCGAGTCGAAAGGACGGCGTTCCACCACACGTCTCCATGCCCGCGAGCATGAAGGTCATACGTGCAGTCTTCAGAGGCGGCGGAGGTGGTTGGTAAGGCACAAGTTGGCTCGGAAAGATCGAGCTTAAAGTGCCTGGAGTTCTTGGAATTGCATTGAAGGACTGGAGAGTATTGCGACTTAGGAATAGCGGGAAGGGTACCGGTTTGGGTGGTAGCCCGATGGGTTGGTGATTTCCGCAGAGCTGGCCTGCGGACGAGAGAAGATCCAGTTGGGCTGGATTGTGATTGCTGTTGAATCAAAAGGTCCGAGCACCACCATACGTCGCCGTGCTTTCGCGAGGCTAGGTCACGTATGTGATCTTTGGCGGAGAGGGGAGGGGAGGGATTGGAAAGGGCATTAAGTGAGTCGAGCTTGGGTTGTTTGGGGTTATGTGGGGCGCCCAAGCACCCTTTCGAGATGGGAGCTGGAATATCCGCTTGAGCAGTAGTCGTGCAGAGAGCTGTCTGTTTGTCGGCTCCGCGTACAGCTGACTTGCGAACGAGACAGGGTCCGGACTGAGCAAAACGCAATTGTTCTTGGGCAGGGAGGATCGGGTGGGACCACACCTCTTCGTGATCACATGCGCTGAGATTATACGCGAAGTTGTCAACTGTGAGTAGAGGCGAGGAGTGGATGGAGAGGGGTCGGAGCGGGTCGAGCTCGGAGTTGTCGCAGACCCATCGGTCGACGTCGGATTGAAGGCGATCAAGTGGGAGGTCGGAGAGCTTGAGAGCGTCAGACTTTGTTGCGTAGACTGCCGTGCGCTCCTCGGGCTAATGTCGACGTCAGTAAACCGTATTCGCTCAGCCGTAATTGTTTTTACCGTCAGGTTGGCCACGAGTGGACCGACAATGGTTTGGATAATCACAAACATGTTCTAAAGGGAAGTATGTGGGCTTAGGAGGCCCAGATAGGCTAGGGATGACGTACCATGAAACTAGGGGTAAGATCAGCAGGGTACACAAGATTGTTTCGAGCGGCGAGAACTAGTAGCTGGGGAAGGCGATCCTGAGCCCGCTTATATCCGTCACGAGTAAGGACAATTCGTCCCAGCTGGACATCCTGCGCGCGTCGATCAGCCAAATACTCGATTTACTGCTAAAAGATACGACCTACGAAAGTCAAGACGTGCTCGAGTATGAGCTCAACGGCCGCGAGCTCTGGGATTTCAATCCAAGGGAAGCACGCCAAGAGCATATGGCAAAGTACGAGTGCGTTGTAAATCATGTTGGCGAATAATTGATTTGCAGGGTAGTATAGGTCGCAAGTGGGCAGGAGAGGCGCACGGGCAGGTAGGTCGCAACGAGGGTGGTTGAAACTAGACGAAGAACCTCTCACCCGCCGAGCCCGCCAGTTTTATGCTGTCCACAGACTCAACATAGGCCAGCATTCCCAGTTAGTCGAATCGAGAGTGCGGGGGGACGGAGGCAGAGATGTGAGATGACAAACAAAGGCCAAACATCCGTAGATCACGAGCGTTCTGGGATGAATTGACGGACACAGAGCGGGTGAAGGTAAACGCAGCATTACAGTTAAGCCCGCAGAGTGAAATGAAATAAAACCCAAATCGGTATTCATTAATTCAAGAGGAATATGCCCTGGTGCATCCGGCACTCCGATGTCGCCGACACGATTCTTGTTCCACACCGTCGTTTTTGTCAGGTAAAAGATTATGACAGAATGAAAGGGAATATATGATGATGGCGGTTATGCGGTCCAGACGCGCCTTTGGAAGACTGGCGTTGGGTGATGTGGCGGCATTGTAGATGGTCCATCTTTGACAGATAAACACCCAGCGAGTCCAACAGACAGAGGAAATAGTATCCTAATTTTTGATCCCGGATGGTATGCCGGCCTAATTCTCAAGGCCAGGTAAGTTCTAAATAGTCCAAGGGATGGAGGATTTACGTCGACTTGCCCTGTGGGGATGTGCGCAAAACGAAAATGAGTAGAGCACGCGACAATGGGTTCCCCACATAATAAACAAACCCATCCCTACGTTATTCCGCTTCCGGTACGAGTAAAGCAGCGTGGCAGAGATTCCTATAGGCTCTTGGGTTGAAGGTGCTCATCTTTTAGGCTTGGCGCAGCGCACAGTTCGGGAATTTCGTTTATAACACTTGCCCCTGCTGACCAGGAATCATTCGCCTATCTGGGTAGTTTTGACAGCTTAATTTCTGGTTACTTCCTGTTGCGGGGGTCAAATCAAGTTCAACGAGCAAAAGGAGGCGAGTGCAACCGCTGCGCTTTCTAGCGCTCAGCGGTTACGAGACTTCCCTAACCCCACCTCATTTAACTAGAGATACGCCCGAACACGAGCTACCTCACGGGCCGCCTGATACTCGCACAGCACGCTTCGACGCGCTAAAATTAAGATACGGAAGATTTTGCTCTTACTCCTTTCAAGCATAATTCGCTTAAGAACCCTCGGACAACGCAATCGCAAGGTCAACTGATGCTATCACGCAAGCAAACTCGGAGTAACTTGTCTCGGTTCTGGCCCATTCTAGCCGACTTGGCATCTATAATCATGATTTAGCTACTTTAATGCTGGATTTTCTTGACAACCGAACGGCGACGCGGGCCGCGAAGTGCTACCCAACAGTATAAATACTGTGTCAGGGGCTGCTATCTTTTTCTTCACTGGACTGTTCTCGCGCTAGGATGAACTGGAAACGACTCATTGCTCTAGCCTGTGCCTATGCTCCTGGGGCCTTGGCTGCCTTCGGAGTAACCACTGGCTCCGGATATCTCGATGTTGACACTGGAGGAGGGCTCGTATTCCGAGGTAGGCCTTATAGTAACGATTAACAATGTGTTTCCTTACCATGATGCACAAAGTTTCTACTACAAGCGGAGACATCACATCGCTCAAGTACAACAGCGTCGAATACCAGGACTCCTCCAAATACACCCACATCGGCTCTGGGCTCGGCACTGCGACAGTGACATACAAGATATCAGGAACCTATATTATTGTCTCGCTCGTAACGTCGACGCTCGTGAGTACTTATATAAATCAACCTGGCATCTCACAAGTTTACGATTAATTTTTTCAGACCCAAACTTACGTCGCCGTGAGCGGACAAAGTGCCATTTACATCGGCACATACACCACCGCTGAGCCCGACGTCGGCGAGCTTCGCTTCATCGCCCGCCTAAAAAAGACTGCGGTCCCTAATGGTTATACCGTGTCGGAAATAGATGGTATGCTTGAATTCACTTTGTTCTGAATAGCAATTAAACCAGTACATGTAGGGGGTACTGCTATCGAGGGTAGCGACGTATACAGTCTTAACGGGCAGACGCGCTCCAAATTCTACTCATCTGCCGAATTCATTAAAGACCAAGTACATGGGGTGACCGGCAGTGGTGTTGGTGTCTACATGGTCCGTCACACGATGTCTGAAACCGAATGCCCAAGTGCTCATACCACCCACACAGGTCATTCCTGGTAATGCATACGAGACCTCAGGTGGAGGTCCATTCTTCCGCGACATTAACAACCAAGGTTCAGCGCAGCAAGAATTATACTGGTGTAAGCCTTCTTTCCTGGGTTCTTCTCAGGCTATCATGTTTACGATATTGGCTTCTATTAGACATGAATTCTGGGCACATGGTTACGCAGGCGTTCAGGACCGGATTCTTCGGACCATATGCTATGGTGTTCACCTCCGGATCCGCTCCCTCAGCCTCACTTGATACCTCGTTCTTCTCGACCCTCGGTCTCACGGGTTACGTTGCCGCTTCGGGCCGTGGTACCGTCAAAGGTACCGTTTCAGGTGTTGCATCGGGCTTTACGGCTGTGGTTGGTCTGGATAACACCGCAGCTCAGTACTGGGGAACTGTCTCTGGCACCTCTTACACGATCACTGGCGTCAAGCCCGGGACGTACACGGCGACACTTTACAAGAAGGAACTCGAAGTCGGGACCGGGTCTGTGACTGTGACGGCAGGCGGAACCGCGACGCTGAACCTAGCATCGACCGAGAGCACCCCGACACTGATCTGGCAGATTGGTGTACCAGATGGCACGCCCTCTGGTTTCTTGTAAGTAAATTATCCATTAATATCGAGGCTCACTCTAACAGCGCCTCTGTAGGAACGCGGATAGTAAGTTTGATTTGGTTTTACTGTTAAAGCTCCTGCTGACGTTGGTATCGACTTTCAGAGATTGAAACCATGCATCCGTGAGTAAAGATCGTTACCAGCTTTGTTAGATCCATACCTGAACATTACATACAGGAGCGACTCGCGCATGAGCGCGTGGAGTGCTGTCACCTACACCATCGGCAGCTCGTCCGCATCTTCGTTCCCTATGGCTCAGTAAGCTCGAATTCATTAGATCTATAATCCATCATCTAACCGCAGTGCTTGTATAGGTTCGTCGCTGTTAACAACCCCACCACGATCAAATGGACTGCTACTTCGTCGCAGATTGGTGCTCGCACTCTGCGCATCCGTACCACTTCTTCTTTCGCGGGTGGCCGTCCTGCAGTGACTGTCAACTCGTGGTCGGGAACTAACCCAGCTGCCCCGACGAAGATTGACTCCCGTGGAGTGACCCGTGGAACCTGGAGAGGGTGAGTTTAAGTATCTGCTCCTCAACTCGGGAAAATATTAATCATCTCGTTTTAGGTACAACATCATGTATGGTGAGTAAATTGGTGGCCACACCACACACATCAAACGTGCATATACTAACTTCTCTTTTCAGAATATGCGATCCCCTCTGGCACACTCATCGCAGGTTCAAACACCATTACTATTACGATCATTAGTGGAAGCTCTGGCGATGTTTACTTGTCCCCCAACGTGGTGTATGATTCGGTTGAGTTGTACTAAGTCAGTCGCCGTCATGCGATACTGCTGGCCGTTGTCACTGTGTGTACAAAAATGTTCGATTACTCCCGGCTTTTAAATAAATATACTTTGTCACCTTCCTCAAATCACTGCAACGTAACTTTAACTTGCAGGCATCTACGGTGATAGCCGGAGCGTGATCCTTGAAAACTCCGACCAGCTGCCGATTGGGCAGCTGACCCTCCCGTCACGTCCTAGAAGCTTGGCTTAACGACGCATGGCTATATTTACGTTCAGGTATCTAATTGAAGCGCCCATAAGGAGTTCTATTGCATTAATTATGGTCACAAGCACGCTTGCGGCGGCCCGATTGTCGCCACGTCAATAATATAAAAGGAAGGAAGTGGAACACTGAAACTCAAATCTACTCTGGGCAAATCCCGTCCTCTCTTTCAGTTATGCTCAAGCTCGCTCGTTTAGCCTCTCTCTTTCTCCTCGGCTTGGCTCCCAGCGCACTCGCTGCGTTTGGCGTTACCAAAGGCTCCACTTATTTGGAAGTCGATACGGGCAACAGCCTTGTCTACCGAGGTACGTCTGGGCTAGTGTTTTTCGGTTCCAACTCGGGCTCATCGGTCTGGTTCATTCAGTGTCCACCGCCAGCGGAGACATCACCTCTCTCAAATACAACGGACAGGAGTGCCAATACTCTTCCAAGTACACCCAGATCGCATCCGGCTTAGGCACTGCAACTGTGTCTTACAAGATCTCTGGGAACTATGTGACAATCACTATCGCCACCTCAACATTGGTATGTGCGGTTTTGGATAGAAGTGCTTCTAAAGTAGAAGGCTGAAACACAGGCCCACAGACCCAATACTACGTCTCGGTCAGCGGCCAGAGTGCAGTATATATCGGCACCTATGTGACTGCTGAGCCGACTGTCGGCGAGTTGCGATTCATCGCACGTCTCTCAAACAGTGTGTTCCCAAATGGTCCTACCCAATCTAACGTCGCAGGTGAGTAATTCTCAACAAGTGATATTATAATGAGCGCTAATAAGTACTTTTATAAACGCATGTAGGCGGTACGGCTGTTGAGGGGAGCGATGTCTTTAGTGTCAGCGGCCAGACGAGGTCGAAGTTCTATTCCTCGGTGGAGTTTATAAATGACCAGGTGCATGGTGTTACGGGCAGCGGGATTGGTGCATATATGGTGGGTCTCATCATTGAAATCACATCATCCAAGCTCATACGTTTGGTTAGGTAATGCCAGGAAATGCGTACGAAACGTCTAGCGGAGGACCCTTCCACCGCGACATCAACAACCAGAGTGAGTTTTAACTAGTCCAAAGGAGTGCTGGACAGATTATTTACCATAAATATCAGATTCCGCGACAGACTCAGGCTCGCAAGAGATATACTGGTGTAAGTCACTGTCCGCGGTGAAGGTTCCAAGAGCTGACCGCATGTATGCGCAGATATGAACTCGAACCATGAGCAAACGGGATCTTACCGTACCGGTTTCTTCGGCCCCTACGCTATGGTTTTCACTTCCGGCACTGCTCCATCTGCGAGCTTGGACCTTTCCTTCTTCTCAGAGCTCGGTCTCACAGGTTATGTGGCGGCGTCTGGGCGCGGAACTGTTTCCGGCACGGTGTCAGGAATTTCTTCCGGGTTTGCAGCCGTCGTTGGGCTCGATAACACTGCCGCACAATACTGGGGCAAGGTCTCTGGCACGTCTTTCTCCATCACAGGAGTCAAACCCGGCACGTACACCGCTACTCTGTACAAGAAGGAGCTCGAGGTTGGGACTGGCACTGTCACGGTCACGGCGGGCAAGACTGCCACTTTGACACTGGCTTCTACGCAGAGTATCAAAACCACCTTGTGGCAGATCGGGTCTCCCGATGGTACTCCTTCGGGCTTTTTGAACGCAGACAGTGAGTACCTAGCATATAGTGGCCTTCCTGATACTAATATCGTGGGTTTGAAAGAAATTGAAACCATGCACCCGTGGGTATAATTACGCCTTATAAGTAGTATGAACGCGTTCTAACCAATATGACACCGTTTACAGGAGTGATTCGCGCATGAGCTCTTGGGGGCCGGTCACTTATACCATTGGGTCATCGAGCGCTTCCTCTTTCCCAATGGCACAGTACGTTATTTGCACTCAGGTTTTGTCAACAAATTTGAGCATTCTCGCCCTGTAGATTCATCAGTGTTAACAACCCTACGACCATCAAGTGGACCGCAACATCATCTCAGATCGGGGCGCGCACGCTGCGCATCCGCACCACGTCCTCATTTGCTAGCGGCCGTCCTACGGTCAAGGTCAATTCCTGGACCTCTTCTACGCCTGCTGCTCCGACGAAGATCGACTCGCGTGGTGTTACTCGTGGAACTTGGAGAGGGCTCAACCAGATGTATGGTAAGTATAGTCTTGAATCCTTCAGTGCGAGATACGAATGCTAAATTTTGGAATCATAGAATATGCTATTCCATCTGGAACGCTCATTGCAGGAGCCAACACCTTTACGATCACCATTGTGAGCGGGAGCACCGGAGACGAATTCCTGTCCCCGAACGTAATATACGACTCTGTCGAGCTCTACTAGTTAGCTTACTCTGGTTAGAGGTTGTAATAATTGTTGGTCTGCATTATGAGCGAGTAACATGATCAGCGCTTATTTGTCTACATGTCGGGATTGGCCTTTTCCAATTCGGCGCTCATTTACGCGGATGCAAATTTTCTTGAAATGGTGGACTGGTTAGACCCTCGACCTCATTAATTACTTTAAACCAATGGCGACCATAGTCGACATCTCATATACTCCTAAGGCGGCTCCTTCGGGATGGGCTCCTGCTGCGAGCTCCTCGTCTTCAATTGATGGTGCGGACTACTGTTGACCGGGTCGTGAAACGCATTCTAACACTTAGCAATAGTGTCTACGCACCGAACTCTGCTCCCTGCTGGGCCTTCGTATTTGAGATACATCCGCCGAAAGAATGGGAACCTTACTTTTGAGGAAGACGACGCTGCGCAAGCCGAGGAGCAGGCTAGGCACGCAGAGTTGAACGCAGACGGTGGGGAGGAAGAGCTGTACAAGGGCATTGGAGACGACGAGGAAAGTGAAGACCTGCTGGAACGTGATCCCAAGGAGTGGAAGGTACGTTATAGTCCTATTGGATGGTGCTTCTCAAGCTGACCGGCGTTGGCGCCGATCACAGACTCAAGACCATTATGCTATTCTTGGACTTTCACACCTACGGTTCAAGGCTACACCCGACCAGATTAAAATCGCCAGTAAGTCTAAATTATGCTCTTTCTTTTGGATTCGGTCCTGAACTTTTACAAGATCGCAAAAAGGTGTTGAAGCACCATCCTGATAAGAAGTCCGGGTTACCTGGGCACAACTCCAATGACGATGGATTCTTCAAGTGTATCGCCAAAGGTAAACCATCCGGTCACAGTTCTTCACGGATTCTCAACATTTGTTAGCTTACGAGGTTCTCTCGAACCCCGAGCGCCGGCGCCAATTTGATTCGGTTGATCCCTACTATGAGGTATTGGAGGGCGATGTACCACCCCTCTCAGAGCTCGCCAAGAAGCCAGCTTCGGTACGCTTAATTTGGTCTGAGAAAACACGTACACTTACAAGATGTAAAGGTGTTCTTTGCCGAGTTTGCCCCTATTTTCGAGCGCGAGTCCCGCTTTTCGAAAAAGCAACCTGTACCTCAGCTTGGCCCGGTCGATGCGCCCAAGGCCGAAGTGGAGGAGTTCTACAATTTCTGGTATAACTTCGACTCCTGGCGGAGCTTCGAATATCTCGACAAGGAGGTGAACGAGGGGTCTGATAAGTATGCAGATTTTGACTCTGCTTGCTTTTGATTACTGAGCTTCTGCACTTTAGCCGCGATGATAAGCGCTATTCAGAGAAAAAGAACCGCTCCGAGCGTGCGCGGCGCAAAAAGGAAGACAACACCCGTTTGCGCACCCTCGTAGACACCGCTATGTCAGTTGACCCTCGTATTAAGCGCATCAAGCAGGAGGAGAAGGAGGCTAAGGAGGCTAAGAAGCGCGCAAAGAGCGGCGCACCTGCTCCTCCTACAGCGGAAGAGAAGAAGAAGGCTGAAGAAGAGGAAAAGAGGAAGGCTGAGGAGGCGAGAGCACAGGAGGAGGTATGTGGGTTCCCCCCGATGTTTGACGCTTTGCTGAATGGTTTACAGGCTGAGAAGGCCGACGCGAAGAAGGCCAAAGCAGCAGCTGCTAACGCCGCCAAAAAAGCCCGTCGTGCCGCTCGCACCGCAGAAGGAGCCTGATTTTTGTATACGCACGAGCTTTTATATATTGAATTGCATTTACTTCAGTTGATTTCTTTCCCTTTTGGCAGAGTAATTGAAAGTAAACATGTCGCTTGTTAGTCGCCCGAAATGGTCAAATGGAAGGGGCAGCACGTGCCTGCCCATGGATTGCTCCCATCTTCCATGTTGGTGTATGATGTCATTGAATTTCGCTCCGACTTTATTGCTGAGAGTGAGGGTGTCCTCCCCTCCTGCTCACGACCATGGCGCCAACTCGACTTCTTGGTACTTTGCTTGCGTTACGTTTTTTGACATTAACATCGGCAGTTCCTACGAGTAGTCACGCACATGTTAAGAGATGGTCTTGGCCACCGGCGGCAGCGTTGCATGGCGTCCTTCCCGCTTGGCTTGATCTCCCAGACAGCGATGATATCAAGGAAAAGTTTGAATTGAACGATACATCTATTGACGAGCAACCGCTCCAGGTGAGATTGTTTGTCTTCGTCAGCTTGTTGTTAGTCCTAAAATATTTGTATCTTTTGACTCCAGATTTTGAATATCCCGTGCGTACAGCACCCACCCCAGCTAACTTATGTATCCTAAACGATCTTCTATTTAGGGGGTACGCTAACTGGACCGAATCTGGCTGGAACGTACGACTTCACGGAGCGGCGTACAAATATCCGCCACTCACCACCATGCAAATTGATTACGCTGCCAAACCATTCGTTCCAGACTTGGATTACGACACCATGAACGACACCATGAAGGCCCAAGCTCGAAATATGACGAGTGAAATATTCACTGTTTCCGTGGAAGATGTCTATCTAAACTTTGATTTTGTCTACAACCGGCAGTCGGTATGTGATCACCCCTGTAATCTAGTGCGAACCTTTCTGACTTGAACCTAATATGGCTCTAGATTGCCAAGGTAGCTTACCCGGGTCCGACAGACGGGCGGGGTGAATACGATGCATTCGTGCCACTTCAAGTTTCCCCCGGGGCTATTCCTGATGGAAATGCCACAGACCTCACTCAAGGCGTGGAGCTATTCACCAATGGATCGATCTGTAAAGTAAAACATACTTGTCTCAAGTCAATTGCTAATATCAAGTGATTTGTAGCCGGAAACGCGTCGTCGTACCTCGTGCCCACCCAAGGAATCACGCTCGTGGCTGATATCGACGATATTTTGCGCGTCACCAAAATCTACCAACCAGAGGAAGGCCTCCAGAATTCGTTTGTCTATCCGTTTACTCCATGGATGAATATGCCAGGTGCTTTGACCACGCCGCTATACTAGAGCCTTGTTCAACTAATCTCTATTCAGATGTCTTCCGTCGATGGCAGAGCGCAATACCCAGCATGCACTTCCACTACCTTACCACGACCCCGATCAAAGGTACACGACCATACATGTCTTTCATCTACGCAAATTTCCCCTTGGGTAGCTTTGATATCCGCCCAGTAAGTTGAATTTCTTCTTCTATCCGAATCTACCAGCTAAGCAAAGTCATAGTTGAATCTAACAACACTCGACCAAACATTCGCTATCCGAAAAGTCAACCTCCAGCGAGTACTAGAAACCTTTCCGTCCCGAAAATTTGTTTTGATAGCGGATACGAGCAATGGCGACGTAATGAAACAATATCCTGCTATGGCTTCTGAGTTCCCGGGACGGGTTCAGGTATGCGTACCTCCGTTTTAGCATTTAGCTAGTCGCTTAGCTTACAATGTATGAAGTGTATCTTGTTGCGGAACACCAGTGCGACCGACCCAAGCGACCACTTTCCTGTGAGTTTCAGTCAACCTTGTTCGACTCGGGAACTGATATAACCTCTGGCACTTAGTACGACACATCAGGATTCAAGGATCTTGACAACTCAACTTACATGTTCTTCAGAACACCTGTACGTTTGAGATTCTCTTCATCTCACTTTCGTCTAATACTTTTGGCGATAGGACGATATCGCGGGTCTGAATTTCGCGAACGGAGACTGTAGGAATGCATCCGTGCCTCAGAATGTGACTTTTGACTATCAGGTATGAGTGCACCTACAGGCCCC
This sequence comes from Ceratobasidium sp. C01, assembly GCA_025200755.1. Taxonomy (NCBI): domain Eukaryota; kingdom Fungi; phylum Basidiomycota; class Agaricomycetes; order Cantharellales; family Ceratobasidiaceae; genus Ceratobasidium; species Ceratobasidium sp. C01. The sequence continues at coordinate 39,036 of JANWGL010000935.1, forward strand.
TTCAGGAAATCGACTCAACTACTTTCGCGTAGGGGTTTTCTAACGGAGCATCAATTAACTCTCCGTCGTATATTTTGAATACGGCTTTCTTTTTGTGGCTGGCTCTCGTCTTTGTTTTGGTTTGAAACTGACTTTCGTAATGAGATGGGCAGGGTGGGCAGGGTGGGTATATGCGGGTGTAAATGATTTGATTATCTGTTAATGTCGCTGTATTAGAACAATTTCTACAATGAGAACTTGTATTTGTTAACCCAACCTTCATGTTTTCGGTTCAAGGTGCAACAGGTAGTGTGCCATCCTACTATTTTGGCCATTTAACAGCAGATTCTAGTATGGTAGACCATCCTCTTTTTAGTTGCATGGTTCTTCTCGATTTACGCTACCCAAACGAGTTTCGGAGTCGTCAATTGTATATAGCTGTTTGGCGGCGGACCCTAGACATGGCCGCTTGGTCTAGTAGTATGATTCCTGTTTTGGGCTCTCACAAGCATTCTTACAGGAGGTCGTGGGTTCAATTCCCACAGCGGCCCATTCTTTTTGTAAAGTTTTCCTTGAATAAAACCAGCTCTGCTCTCCCCAGGAAAAGACAAAGTGCTTGAATAGTAATTAAGCTACAGTATTGAAATATTCGCCGTTACCGATAGTCAAATTTCTCCCGGGACCGATAGGGGGTTTGAAGACTCTCACTCCTCCGTGGCGAAAAGATTCGGCCGTGGGCAGTGATGCTGACCGTAAATGCTCAAAAAGAATGGGCCGCTGTGGGAATTGAACCCACGACCTCCTGTAAGAATGCTTGTGAGAGCCCAAAACAGGAATCATACTACTAGACCAAGCGGCCATGTCGGAGACGCTGGCCTCTATTACTATGTATAGTATGCAGATTTCGTAGCTTTGTCACACGCAGGAGCTCAAGTTACGACTTGTATCCTTCGAGCAAATGTTATGCAGGCGTAAATTCATGCGCAAATGAAGAGGCGTCCAAAATACAGCCCAGAGGAACAATATACATCAAGGAAACCTATCCAAGAAAACAGCTCAGCTCCACTGAGAGTGAGGCATCTCTGCAGGCGTGGTGTACGTTCTCTGCCTCTGCAAATCTCCAAAACCGAATGATGAACGTGCGTCGCCGTATACTGGGTTCTGAGGTGGCCATGCGTTTGACGGGTCCCCTAGTCCAGCGGCGAGGGTGGGCAAGCCACTAGGTGACAGAGCGGACAGCCTGGCACTGGGGTACATGGGAGGCGCGCTGCCCATGCCTGCGGACATTGAGTTGGCACGCATAGCGCCTACGGCGCGGGGTGGCATGCCTAGCTGTGGCGAACGCGATACTTCTTGCGGCGCGGGTGTCCAGATCGATGCTGCTCCCGATAGCGATGATACGCGTGTATGCGAGGGGAAGAAAGAAGATGATGGGTCGCTCGTTTTCCTGAGAGTATTGAAAGCAGGAGGGGGCGAAAGGGAGCTACCAGGTGGGAATGGAGAACCTGGGCTAGGGAAAGGGGCACGCTGGTTCAAGAATGAGGGAGGTTGGATTGGAAGCTGCCCGGGGAAGGACGCGCTTCGCTCGTTAAAGAAGGAAGCATTTTGGCTTTGTACGTGCGAAGGTGCTTGTCCAGGTCCGTTCGTACCCCCGAGTGGCGGACTGTGAATCGGGAACGGGCTGAGGGATACGTAGCCGGGGTTCGGCCCGGATGTTTGTGGGGATATCGACCCGCTCTGCCCCAAGAACGACGGCGTGGGGCCCCGTATGGTTGCGGTTTGTCCCCCAAATGATGTTGCGGGACCAATGAAGCTCGATGCGTTTCCTCTCGAAATGGTCTGGTTATTCAAGAATGAGGGTGTTGCAGGCCCGGTGGTTCCGCTCATGACACGGTTGAGCAAGTCCTGTGCTGTTGTCCCGGATGATCTTGACAAAGACGTAGGTTGAGGTTGGCCGGTCGTATCTGGTCCCAATGTAGACGAGGGGTCTAGGAGGAAGGATGGCGTCGGTGGAGGCCATACTGGAGCTA
>JANWGL010000936.1:0-14681 GCA_025200755.1 Ceratobasidium sp. C01
CACTTGTACTCCTTCAACATATTCTGCGCCACAATCCCCTGTTCCCTCCACAACTCCACCTCTTTCCTCCAACTTCTTCACGTGATCCAACTTTCCCTGCCTGCTTCTCCTCGCTGCGACCGTATTCACCTTCATCTTCTCGTCCACGGCCGAGCGTAAGATGCGCCAAAGGAGTTCGCGTACGAGTAAACTAAGATTTGTGGCACAGAATTAGACTCTAAATTACAAACAAGGCTAAATCAGACCCGAATTTAGCGCCGTTTGGGCGATCCACCGTTGTCTCCCTCTTCTGCCTTGCGCTTCATCGCGAACCCAAATGCAACCTTACCCCTCTCCAGTCCACCCGCAGGCGACGCAGATCCCGACACCGGTTCCGCCGCAACGCGAGAGAACGCAGGCTTCATCTTGATGGGAGCCTGCATCGGGGGAGGAGTGGGAGTATCTGTCGCAGACGGACCTCCAGCAGAGTGGTTCGTCGGGACAGCTACAAAGCCCGTCATATCCACCGACTGCATCATCGGCGTCGACCCGCCCTCGGCCTGTTTCTTTCGTCCCTTCTCAGCCTTGGACTTGGACAGCTCGCGATTATCCAAGAACTCCGCAAGCTGAGGCACCGCCCTACAAAGAAACCAATTAGCACCCAAACCATCACCCCAATGACGTACGACGCAATTCACTCACCCCCTGTTTCCAACCGAAAGAACCATGTGAGCCTGTCCAGCCTTCTCCTGCCTGGCCTGGAACGCCCGATTCATACTAAGCGGGGTATCCCCACTGATCATCGCCTCCCTCTTCTTCTCCTCCGCAATCTTCTTCATCCGCTTCTCCAACTTCATCCGTCCACTCCCTTTCCCATGGAACCGATGACTCAGCGCCTTCCACGCCTCCTTCCTATCCAACTCCCGCCCCGACTCGTCGTAGTACTTGAGCTCGACGTCAGGTTTGTAGTCCTTGAAACTCTCCATGGTGTCTCGCGCTTCTTGTTGGTCGCGTTGGCGGTTCTCGTATTCGCGGGCTGTTTGGTCTTTGGATTGGTTGCGGGAGCGGAGGCGGGCGAGTTCGCGTTCGGCGAGGAGGCGGCGGTGGGATGCGAGCCAGGCGTCTTTTTGTCGTTGAAGCTGTTCGCGATCCTTAACTTCGTCCGTGGGCGCGTTCAAGATCCCTTGTTGGCGCAGGATCTTGAGCGTAGACGCCATGCCTACGCCGCGACTAGACCCGGCGGCAGCAGTCCCCATCTAGATCGCATAACAACATCAGAAAATATCCGATAAATCCAAGTCTTATACATACCTCGAGTTCATCATCCACAGCAGCAGTAACCTCGCTCGCAGCCGATCCACCAGCCGCAGCAGTAATCATCCCCTCTATAGCCGTCAACATTGCCTCCTCATCTTCTTCCTCTTCTCCATCCTCCGCCTCTCCGTCTCCCCTCTCGTCAACCTCCATACTATCGATCGCCTGGTCCTCATATTTGACAGCAGGCGCAGGCGCGGGTGTTGGAAGTTGAAGTATCAACTTCTTGGGTTCGGCGGCAGCGACGGGGTCGAACGTCACGGACCGTACAAACTCGGATGTATCGTCCAATTCGAGTCCACCAGTTGTAACAGGCTGATCGTTGGCCATAGCAGCTTCTGCTTCGGCCTCTGCTTTCTCCTCGGCAACTGCATATCATCCCATCAGCATCCTCCTTCGAAATGATCAATAGTTTGAGCGGGAAGTGGGACGTACCTCGCTGAGCGATTTCCTCAGGCGTAAGTTTCGCAACTTTCCTAGCCTTAGACTTCCGACTCCTAGCCAACGCAGCTTGCAAATCATCGTCGTCGACAAAGTTCGCGTCCAAGTTTCTCTCGCGGCGTACGAATTTGGTTGGTTTTTCGTCGACTTGCATTTCCGTTGGCTGCACCTCGGCTTCAGGTTCGGGGTCGGGCTGGTTTCGCCTGGAGGAGCGTTTTTTCTTTCCCTGCGAGTAGTTAGATTGTGGGCATTGGTAGGGGGAGGTGGGACGGGCTTACTTTGGGTTTTTTGAAGCCGGCGTCGCCTTCTGCTAGGTAGTCGGATATTTCGACGTTTTCTGTAAGGCGATTAGTGAATGTGAATTGTTGATCAAGGAAGGACAGGACTGAGCCTTACTGGTGTAGTCCAAGGAGAGGAGAGAACGATTTACGACTGGCGCATCGTCGTCCTGGATGTTCATCTTCGGCCCAGATGATTCGGTCGCCATCCCAAGTCTGAATGCTTGCTATATAATGACATTAACTCATGTCGAACCAGAAATTAACGAAGGGCGCACCGTTTGCTTAGGACCGTCGATATCCTCATCGTACTTGGATAACACCGCACGCTTGATCCCCTCTGCACCCGGAACGAACTCATCATCATCATAGCCCGTATAGTCCCGTCGTTTCGTCTTGAGCTCGTGTCTCTTTTCGTCCTTCTCGTCCTCGGCCATGTCAATATTATGCAGCTCATCCTCTACGAACCATGCATTAGCTGGCTAGAGATAGTGAGAAGAATGGGAGTTACGCACCCTCATTGTCCAAGATTCGACTATCTTTCAATGTCAGAATCCGGTCCTCGCCCTCGTTCAGTTTCTCAAAGTCGTGGCTGACCTTCAACCCCGCCAAATCACCTACAATCCCCACCCATCAATCAGCCACGCCCTCAACTTAGCACGAACCAAACGGCCCACGTACGTTCATCATAAGTATCCAGCGCAGCCTTATCCAAACTCTCAAGCTCCTTCGCGCGCTTCGCAGCTAACTCCTTCTCCTTCTTCTTCGCGCGCTTGATCCAGCTCCGCGCGTCCGTCGCTTCGTCCTCTGCGTCACCGAGCGTAGCGCCCACCAGCCTCCTATTCAACTCAAGCTGATTTCGATTCCTACACGGGGTGGTGGGAAGGGGGGGAAAGGGAAAGGGATTAGAAGCTGTGGCTTCGTAGGCTGTTGTGTAAAGTGCGTCTAGCGGTTGCACAACAACTTGGTTTAAAGGACTTACTTTGCGATTCGTTTGGCTATGTCACTGTGCACACATAAGTCCGTTAGCCAAACAACTGTAAGTGGTTATGAAAAAGCTACCTCTTCTTCTTCTCTTCCTCCTCAGCCTTTCGCTTTTTCGCATAGTTGTCCTCTGCTTCCTGGTCTTTGGTGTTTGCTGGGGCCCCGTCGTCTGTGAGCGGTTTGAGACCCAGGGAGATACGGATTTTGTTAGTTTCTTCGAGGGAGATTGATTCTTCCATATTTGTTATGGGGTAGGTGGGATAAAGAGGTGGAGTTGGGTGTGTGTGTGACGGACGAGAGTGGTGGCGGCTGGGAAGGTCACGTGAATCACGGTCAAACAAACCCCGCCATTTCCATTTACTCTAGCGCTCGATGGCTCCCTTGCTCTACCACAAACTTACGCCAGTTAAGAAGCTTCTTCCGCGAAACAACCGTACCACCGCGCGCCTTTCTCAACCAAAATCGAGGATGACTGATGGTTTATCATCGCTTCTACTCTGACACTATGCTGCTGACAAGATAATACACCCTATTGTGGGCTGTTCCGTGAGGCTCGGCGCGATGCCGGGGGTCTCGGAGGGATTGCGTACGTGAGTGGAAACTGGCCGTGCGATACCTCATTATTCCCGTCCATAATCTTTGGGCTATTTTGGTTGTTCTTCTGTGCACTGCTCCCGTCAAGATGGCCGAGCCTGGCCCGAATGGCTGTGATGGTTGAATATAAAACTGGGATGTCGAGGCGCTTTCTGAACCAATTATCACTGCGCTTTTCCATTCTGGTATTCACTTAGAAACTCTTTCGCTATGCGTTTAAACACTAGTTCGACACCTGCTTGGCTATCTGCTTTACTGCTATCAACAAACACCTTAGCCGCAACCATTACGCTCCCCTACGGGACTTTTACCGGAGTCGATAGCTATACTAACGACCAGGGTATCGCTCTCACCAATCCTCTTATCGCTTACTTGGGCATTCCCTATGCCGCCCCACCAACTGGAAAACTGCGATACGCTCCGCCCCAGCCTCCGTTAAAGACGAACAGAACTGTGTCGGCCACAACTTACGGACCTACGTGCATGCAGGCTGGTACTGGCGAAATGAACGAGGCCTGCCTGTCCTTGAACGTGTTCGCTCCGAACGGAACGAGGACAAGTAGCAAGCTCCCAGTAGTCATATGGAGTGAGTAGTATGCACATGAGGGAGACACGCGCTAACAGTTAAGTTTAGTTCATGGTGGTAGTTTCAATTCTGGATCTGGAAGAGGCTTCGTCCCATCGATGGTTTCTAACGGGCCAGGTGGATTCATAGGGGTATCTATAAACTATCGAGTAAGTAAATTAATAAGTAATTTACCCCCAATCGTTGCTGAAAAGCGAGTCATCAGCTCGGCGCACTAGGATTCTTGTCATCCAACTTATCTTACCAAGCGGGCGCCCTCAACCTTGGTTTGTACGACCAAGCGCAGGCTATACAATGGGTGCATAAATACATCAGCTTATTCGGCGGAGACCCGGCCAAGGTGAGGATCCCATCAAGCTAGTCGGGGCTGTTGTATTGAGTATAGGCTCTAGGTAACGCTATTCGGCGAGTCAGCTGGGGCAACCTCCGTGGGATATCACCTGCAACATGTGAACAACCCGCCGCTCTTCCGTGGTGTAATCATGGATTCTGGAGCGCCGACTGCGCGGGCCTGCCCAAACTGGTAAGTCAACATATTCATATTTCAGTAACCCGTCTAACCAAAAAGGCAAACCTAGGACCTACCCATTGTATCAGACCCAAACTGAAGAGTTCCTCACGCTTGCTGGATGCGAAAAGGGGAACAATTCTACAGCTATCTTTGCGTGTCTTCGCACCTTGTCGGCCGATACCATCAAGAACGCTAGTGTGGCTATATACGCAAAGTATAAGTATGTAGCCCCTGAGAAGCTATATGCGTGTTATTCACTGACTTACACTCGATACTTAGTCCTGCAGTAACCTGGCCGTTCCAGCCTGTGGTCGACAAGAAGTATAGTAAGTCACCTGTGTTACAACACCTGTGCAGTTCTAAATCATGGCGCAGTTGCTCGGGAACCGCATCTTTCTTGGGAATCCGGAAAATTCAACAAGGTGTCCATTTTGACTGGATTCAACTCGTAAGAAATCAACCTGCAACCCAAGCACTTAAAACCAATACTAACTACTCTGCCCCGTACAGCGATGAAGGTTCCATATTCGTTCCCCAAAACCTCAATACGACAGTCCAATTTCAACAATTCTTCAAGAACCTCGCACCTCTGATCTCCGACTCTCAGTTGGCTACTGTCGCAGCTCTATACCCCGATCCCGATACACCTGGTTCTCCTTATGCAAACTCGCCGCTTAGCCCTCAGTATTCGCGGGTAACAGCTGCATACGGTGATTTTGCCTAGTACGTTATCTTTCAATCGTTTTCCATTCCGCAATTGGGTTTTCTAATTCGTGGTCAATGTAGCATTTCTCAAGTCCAGGCGAGCGCGATCTACGCCTCGTCGAAGAACATCTCCGTTTGGAAGTACCACTTTGCACATACTACACCTGGCGTTGCAGCCTACTATGGTGTGCCACATGGATCGGAGCTACCTTTCGTCAATGGGTATAACGCGGCTACTTCGACCGGAGAAGTCGCCGCGCAATCTAAGCTCATGAATGCATACTGGAGCTCATGTGAGTTTCAGGGCTTGGATAACTATGGTGTAACTGCGACTTACCGTTTGCTTTTTATGTTTGCAGTTGTAGTTTCAGGTAACCCAAACGCATTCAACGCCAACTCCGCGCCGATATGGCCATCCTACAAGTTGACAAACGAGCAGCAGCTCCGGTTCTCGAACGGAAGTGCATTCGCGGAGGCGGATAACATTCGCCGCAATGCTACTGACTTTTGGAGAAGTATACCTGACGCGCTGATGCACTAGTTAGGCCGGTACATGCACGCTTGTAGATATTTGTACGCTGAATATACGCCCCTTGGCAATATATAATTTGAACGCTTGGCCTGCCAAGAACGAAGCCTGGCTCGACGAAGCGTTCTAAACTCCAGCTCACACGGTCATTCGACGTGGAAGACAGGCTTCGCTCCTTCTGTTCCTTGTAACTTTGAGTATATTATAAGCGAGATCGGGCCGTAATTTGTTCCCCATGGAGCGAAGCGCTTGATCGATGTTTCTCCGCAACATCTTCGAGGGCGGGCCGGAGTTTCCGACTCAACTAAATGGCGCAATGAGTTATTCGAATCACTCTATGACTAGGTTCTTCCCTCGTTTATAATCTCGGTCAATCTCCTGCAACTGCTCCGGTACCGTGAACTTCGACCTCGGCTCCTCAAAGCAGCTACCATTGAACCGCCTACGGGGCCTGGTTAGGCCCTGAACTGTACCCAATTTACACTCATCTCGCGATTTTTGATTCAAATCAAACCACACCTGTTTGGTTCTATGTTCCAGAACCACAGCTTGCATTACCCAATACAGGGGGAAATAACCCATTATACGCTTTAGGCACTCTCCTAACTTTGGTAACTTGCCACGCCTACTGCATTCTCGAACCCATGTTGTACGCACAGTATCTCGTCCGTTCACCTTATTCATCCGAGGAGGACGTTTCGCCGCCCCGGACGTAGTATAGTTTTCAATATCTGACTGTTCAGTTGTCGGAAATTACTCGTTTTCTTTCATTACGCGCGTGGAAGCAAGATGTGGCGAGTTTGGTACAACGTTCGCGAGCTTTCACTTGCGCGAGCTATACAGCATATAGCGACTTGTGTTTAGCGACCAAACAGCCCAGGTGGGTGTATAAAACAACGACCTGAAAGGCTGAAAGTCGTCAGTGCGATTCAGTTTTCCTCAGCCAGTCGACAACTACCCAGTCTCCAACAGTCAGTACAATGCAAATCAAGGCTCTCGTTGCTCTCGCCGCGTTCTTTGGCCTCGCCGCCAGCTCTCCTGTGAGTTTCGTTAGCTTTGTCTAATTAAATTACTAATGGGTCATGGTATTCGTAGATCGTTCAAGAACGGGGAGTCGTCAACGGCGGGCCGTCCAAGCCCGGCTTCCCCTCCAAGGTTTGTATTGAATAGTGAGCTATAGCCAATCATGCTAACAGGTGATTTAATAGCCTCCACACTCCCCTCCCAAGCCATCTCACCCGGACCCACATCAACCCTCTCACCCGGGTCCGCACCAACCCCCTCATCAGCCGCACCACCCGGACCCACACCAGCCCCATCACCCGGGTCCACACCAGCCTCACCACCCGGAACCGCACCAACCCCATCACCCGGGCAAGCCTGTGAGTTCCGTTGATTTTAGCTATGAGGTTGAACGTTAAGTAACATGGTATATCCGTAGCACGCTCAAAAGCGCGCAGACTCCAACGGTCGGCCATCTCGCCCGGACCCGCATCAGCCTTCTCATCCGGGCCCGCATCAGCCTCCTCATCAACCCCACCATCCGGACCCGGACCAGCCTCCGCACCAGCCTCCACACCAGCCCCCTCATCAGCCCCCTCACCAACCTCCGCACCAACCTCCGCACCAACCTCCGCACCAACCTCCGCACCAACCTCCGCACCAACCTCCGCAGCAGCCTCCTCAACAACCTCCTCACCAACCTCCCCAACAGCCCCCGCACCAGCCCCCGCACTCGGAGCCTCCCAAGCCTACCTCATCCTCCCGCCCCAATCCTCCTCATTCGGAGCCACCCAAGCCCACTTCTTCGTCTCGCCCCAACCCTCCGCACTCGGAGCCTCCTAAACCTACCTCATCCTCCCGCCCCAATCCTCCTCACTCGGAGCCTCCGAAACCCACCTCTGCTCCCCACCCGGGCTCCCCTCCCTCAAACCCTCCCAAGCCCACCTTCTCTCCTCCTCGCCCGGGAAAGCCTGCTTAGGGAGTAGCGGAATTCCAAGGCTTCAGGGTCCGGCTTTTGGTACGATATACGCGCTACTGGGTATCGAATACGGCGTGTGGAGGCTAGACTCTTATAACAAATCTCTTTCCCGTGATTGTGTGTTTGACGAAAATCTGTTTCATAAAGCAATTTCTTCTCAGTTATGTCTTGCCTTGATTGGATGTAGATATTCTGACAGAGAATTGAAAGACTTTGACTGCGACCGCCTGACTCTTGAACTAAGCCAATAGAATTCATGTGTGCACTGGAACAGGGGATTTTAGACGTAGCACTACTGTTAAATGCTCGTAGGTGCACTATTGAGTGCTTGACTCCGTTTGGTCGGGTACAATTGAAAGGATAATATGTATTAGCTGCGTTTACAATTTATGGTACATCTTAGTCATTATATGCGGGTATCCTTCATCTCTCTGATAACGCAGGCTAGAGTAGCTCGGGGCCGACCACTAGCGGCTTGACCTTCTGGAGTTTGGAGATGGTGTCGTCATCGAGTTGCAAGTGAGCCTGCCGCGCAACTGTAAGTCAGGAGACAAGCCGTGAATTTGGAAGAGGACACGAACCTTGACCATGTCAGGAGGGGTAAGAGCGAGCCACTGGTTCAGGCTGATGTCTTCATACATGTTGGAGTTGAAGATCTCGAGGAACTTGAGGGTAGTGTTTCCGATGTTCTCAACGTAGTGTCCGAACGAAGGAGGAACATATCCTGATGGGACGGTTAGTAATGGGTTGACTTGTTGGGCTTCCTAGCTCACCAATATCACCAGCCTGGTAGTCGAACGTGCGCGCGTTGGCAGAGGAAGCGAACACGGTGATCCTTGCGTTACCCTCACTGAAACCAAGGATATTCGTCTGCTAAACAAAACGGGGCTCGAATAGAGAGGTGAGACTCACATGAAGAACGACCACTCGGGCTGAGTAGGATGCCACTGTGGAAAGCGAATATGAGTATTTCTGACCAAAAGTAAGGATAAACAACACGTACGTGGAGCTCACGCATACCGCCAGGCACAACAGTGACTTCAGCCATCGCGATAGTCTGAGATATGTTGAACGTGCGCGAGTCAACAACCTTGACGCTTCCTCCAGTAGTCTATACCATTGCATTAGGTGCTGCTCGGTCAAGAGCGCCACGTTGTACTCACATTCATCGCCGGCGCCTTGCTCGCAGCAAACGTGAACGGCAATGGCACCTGTCCCTGTGGGCTCGACACGCTCTCCTTTGCTACTGTATCATCTGGTACCGCTGAAGGAAGCATCCACAGCTGACGATCGGGGATGTGGTCAAATGCCGAGGTGTTGACCCGGAAGTTCTTGCCGAGAACTTCTTTGGGAACATGAGCCATCCAGTCTGTGAGAGTGAAAGTAGAGTCTTCGCTGAATGTACCATCGTCGAGAACCTTGGTGGAAAATATCTTAGAATGTCGGAAACGGCGAAGAACGATGAAATTGACTCACCAGAAGGAACTCGCAACCGTCGGCAGTGTCGTTTAAGCCTTGGATACCGTGCGGGATACCCTTGGGGAAATACCAAAGATCTCCGGGATACTAAACGAGAGGTAAGCGGCTTTGTTTGATAGTTTTGAGATGGTGATGACATACCACATCCGCCATGTAGGTGCGGCCAAGCTGATCGACAGAGTTGACTCGGCAGCTTCCCTAATGAGCAGATAACCATATTAGTAACCGCTCGTCCATTGTGTTAGATTCCGAATACTCACAGCCAGGGTATATGCCCACTAGGTTTGGGACGAATGTTAGTAAGATAGTATATACAGACTTAAAGTAATTTGAACAAACCTCCGCGGTAAGATGCCAATGTAACTCTCTGTTCGGGGTCTGTGAGCGATGGTGGAGAAGATGATGTGATCAGTTTGCTCACCGAATAGCACCAGCCTTCAGACGCATGTTCACTCCAGCCATAGCCGTTGCGATTGGCATATCATGTACTAAAAGATGGGATAGAATTAGCTTGGCTGATCCAGAGTGAACGGGTTAACACTTACCATTCTGTTGCCTTGCCCATCCACCTTCTTGCACTCGGTTATGCGAGATTGCCATCGGCCACTTTACGTTCTCACTGCCCAAATATCTTGTAAGTTGTGAAAAGATTTAAGGTGTGAGAACGTCGCTTACACGCTGCCGCTATCTGTGTCCGGAGGTGCCAAGAAGTCAGGTCCCTGACGCTCCAGCGCGATGTTCTGAGGTCCCAGTATTGTAGTCCCAGTGGTCCCTCGTATCGGCTCGGGAGTGCCACTCTGGAACTTGCTCCAGAGCGAGCCGTTTGGATCGTCAGACGCGTATGCGACAGTTGGTGTAGCGGCAGCGGCGGAGCTGGTGCTAGCTGGAGTCAACGAGCTGGCTGCGGACGAGGAGATCTGAGCTGCCGGTGCGGCGGAGGCGTATGTTGCGAGCGCAACGAGAGGGGGAATTCCGAACAACATTATCTTTGGTGTCGAGTGTGTAAAGGTTGGAGGTGTAAAAGAGACTGCTCGATTAATGGAGGCTGTTGAGTATGAATTTTACCACCTGTGCCCCCTCTAGTTTTTATACGATAGTCATCCAGTCAGCGCAAAGGGTAGAAGCTCAAAATCCAACGATTCGAACGAGACACCAAGGTCCTTAGCGAGTTTCACCGCGTCGCGCTGCTGAACATGCGCGAGTACCGAGCGTACTGATCCATTCCGAGCAACTCGGACTTGATCGGGTTGCGGATATGTGATAGGTATGACTGAGGTCAAGTCTGGCCGGTAACGAGCCAAAAATAGAGGTCGAGCACCGATTCACCTCACCCGAGACATTCCTCCGTAGGTTGGCAGTCCAATGACGACTCTCGATATTTCATGTATCCCGGCTTGAGGCGGAGATAAATATGAGGCCAATGGTTTAAACTTAAGGCGAGTATTTGTGATTTCTTTGCCGATGCGTGAGGACGAGCAGTCGACGAACTAGTTCAAAAACGATCGCATCGTTCCCCGGGGTTGACAGTGCGTTGACGGGACAATTGCTTCTCGAAGCTTAGATCGACGACTATTTCGGGGCACAAGTTCAAAATGCCAAGACGGAGCAAGAATCCTTCCCGAAGTGAAGCATCTAGGGACTAGGAAAGATCCACAAGCCACTGACGCTAGATTGACTTATGGCTGCTGGTGAGCGACAAAGTCAAATTGAAGGACATTTAACGGATCTCCCGAGACAAAGGCAATATTTGCACGTTACGAGCACAGGTATCGAGGAGTCGGCAAGAGAGATACAGGGCCGTGAGTGTTTTTGGTATAGAGAGGTAGAGCCGAGCGTGTGACGAGCGGCCATGGATGCCGAACGCGCCGCCGCCGCGGCCCGGTGGGTAGGACCCTGCTTTGTCAGCGTACCCGGCAATATTACCAGGGCTAATTTTGGGAGACAAAATTAACTGTAATGAATAATAATAAAAAGCGCCGAACACCATGAACATTAGGACCTATGATACATGCTACTCTGACAAACCTAGCCATAGCTGTGGGGGCAATTCAAGCGGAAGCTAGTGACTCTGGGGCTCAAACACGGGGGAAAGGGGGCTGAAAAGTGCGAGCTTCGTTAGGGCTTGAGTCGAAATTCATATAGGGGATGAGCAGATTTTGTTACATGCTCATATGTTTCACGATTCATACAGTTGTGCTACCCTCAGAATTCCCATGCGTGGGCAAAACAATATGCCTACCAGGCGGGGAATCTGCACTCCGTGAACCAGCACAAACTGTCCCAATCTTCCAATCTTCCTCCTTCGAGCCTCACATCACCTTGGCAAAACGTGGGCCGTCTACGGAATCCAACATCGCATTTCCATATATGGCTCTAATATCAAACGGTCAAGCCAAATTCCATCGGGTCGAAGCGGAAAGAAGATCAACGGGACCGTTGGTTGCCTCGGTCAACGGATACCGCAGTCGATGTCTGCCGATCGGGGTTCTAGGCTGGTTCTAGCACACCGGATCCCGCAGCATTAGCTGTGCGGTAGTACTGCACATTGCCGTCAGTTTTCGCATGAATGGGTGAGCGCGATATGTATAAAAGGGTGATTTTGTGGGCTGGAAAGGCCAACAAAGCCTTTCAATCTCTTTTACAGCGCATACACGGACATTTCACCATTGTTTGAACAACTTCTACTACTACCGTTGATCTTCCCTCGCACATTCACTGTTTCTCCTCAGATCTAAATCTTCCAATTTTCCATCTATCCAAACCACGCCCATTAGCTCATCTAACCCTACATTCATCCACCATGTTCAACTTCACCCCTCGTTCTCTTGCTGTCGTTTTGGCGTACACTTTTGTCTTCACTTCGGTTTTGAGCGCACCGATCCCTCAAGGACAGGGTCAGCAGGGCTCTGGCCAGCAGCCTCAACAAGGGCAGCCGCTCAGTATTGGCGTAAGTCTGCTTCTCACATCTTCCAACCACTTGTCACTGACCTGACGTCCTCTGCCTCTTAGCAAGCAGCAAGCCCAACCGGCCAAGCATCCGCTACTTTTGGTACGACCACCGATGCGCCAAACTACCAGAGCTCTCCCACTGGAGTATGCATTGTTCCCGTTCTTGCGAGCGATGCTGGATTTGGTACTGCCAAGGTGCCGTTGACTAATGAGCAAGCTCTCGAGCTTTGCCCCAACGCTACTCGGATCGTGGTACGTTTGTATCCCTCGCCCCTTCCTTCTATGTAACCTTAACGCGTTACTTTCAGGTTCAAGCCCAAACTAGCAAGCGTGGCACCCAAGGTTAGCCAAACCCGCAGCTGTATATTATCCGAAATACTGAATGTCACTGGTATCAGGCGCCACTGGACAGACTAGCGACTCGGGGAACGCAAACAATCAAACTGGCTCTCAGCCTACGAGCACTGGGAACACGCAACAAGGAAACGGTCAAGGAGGAAACAGCGTTAACGGTAATAACGGAGCTACCCCTGCTACGACCTCCGCTCGCGCCCCCACTCCTACTCCCACCCCTACTTCTACCGGTGGCAATTCTGGTTCTCAGAGTGATAAAGATAACTCCCAGACTGGGTCTGGGTCCACTCAGGGACAACCCATTAGCGTCGGTGTACGTGTGATTTTTCTCTCTCCCAGCTCGAGGTTTTCTGACGTTCAACTCGTTTAAAGCAAGCGGCAAGTCCCACTGCACAGGCTTCTACCGTCTTCGGAACTACCACCTCGAGCCCAAACTTCTCGTCCTCTCCGACCGGCGTTTGCATCGTCCCGATGTTCGCCAACGAGGCTGGACTCGGCAGTGACAAGACCCCATTGACGAATGAACAAGCTTTGGAGCTCTGCCCTAATGCTACTAATATCGTTGTAAGTTTCAGTCCTAAATCTTAGGTTAACTAGCATCTGACTGGCTTGTTCTGTACTTCAGGTATGCTCGACCTAAGCGCGGAATTCATAAATCAGAGTGACTTGGACATTTTGGACATTCGTGCATGCCTGTTCTCTGATATGACCGATACCATGTACTTTCTTATTAATTTGTTGTTTGAATCTTAGTAGTGAATTTGCTTTACGTGCTTGAATCCACTAAGAGCTTTTGTCTGACATTATTAGTTAAATGAGACTCAATTTAACAGGTGTGTTCAGTATAAACCAAGCGGGTTTCGGCAAATTCTTTGTCTAGTAGCGCATATATGAGCACTTTGTTTTCAGGAAGGGCGGGCGCTTAATAAACATTGGCTCAGTCCTGAAGATACGTCCACAGTACAAATCATATGTTACAATGCTACGATCCCCCGGAGGAGCATCTCAATCTACCGATGCACCAGGTTAGCCGAGACTCACACCTTGAATATTGCAGATATATCATTGAGCATTTGGCTCCATTCACTCGGATAAAATTGAAAGGTCATTTATTAGCCGTCTTGATTATTTTATAGTACATATTCATCATTATATGCGTGTATCTTTCATCTCTTCGGTGGCGCAGATTAGAGCAGCTCAGGACCAACCACCAGTGGCTTGACCTTCTGGAGCTTAGAGATAGTGTCGTCATCTAGTTGCAAGTGAGCCTGCCGGGTACATGTAAGTCCAGGGACAAAACATCAATTAGGAAAAGAATACGAACCTTGACCATGTCAGGCGGGGTAAGAGCGAGCCACTGGTTCAGGCTTATGTCCTCGTACATGTTCGAGTTGAAGATCTCGAGGAACTTGAGAGTCGTGTTTCCGATGTTCTCGACGTAGTGT
Organism: Ceratobasidium sp. C01; assembly: GCA_025200755.1. NCBI lineage: Eukaryota > Fungi > Basidiomycota > Agaricomycetes > Cantharellales > Ceratobasidiaceae > Ceratobasidium > Ceratobasidium sp. C01. The sequence goes on from JANWGL010000936.1 coordinate 14,130, forward strand.
CCGAACGAAGGGGGAACATATCCTGAAGTGATGGTCAGCGGTGAATCGAATAGCTGCGTGGAGTTATAACTCACCGATGTCACCAGCCTGGTAATCAAAGGTGCGGGCGTTGGCAGAAGAGGCAAACACGGTAATCCTTGCATTGCCCTCACTGAAATCGGAAACGTTCGTTAGCTAGGTGCTAATTGATCTTGAATTGTAGGGCTGGGACTCACATGAAGAACGACCACTCAGGTTGAGTTGGGTGCCACTGATTTAGGTAGCTCATAAGTGTCGCTGAATATACATCGAAAAAATTGGGACATACGTGGAGCTCGCGCATACCGCCAGGTACTACAGTAACCTCAGCCATCGCAATCGTCTGAGAGATGTTGAACGTCCGAGAGTCAACGACTTTGACGCTTCCACCAGTGGTCTAGAGTAATGTCTTAGTTGGGACGTAATCAGAGGTGCTACGATATACTCACATTCATCGCCGGCGCCTTGCTCGCAGCGAATGTGAACGGCAGAGGCACCTCTCCCTGTGGACTCAAGACGCTCTCCTTTGCCACG
>JANWGL010000946.1:0-20577 GCA_025200755.1 Ceratobasidium sp. C01
CGTGCGGGCGCGGGTGCGGGTGCGAGAATGATCCTGAGGGGTCAAATTCCCGCATGCGGGTGTGGGATTCCCGCATTTTACCCGGGCGACATCTTTACCCGAATAGCTCTCAAATATCATCCGAGGATGGGTACTTGGGATGGTCGCTTCTCCTGGGTTTTTGCAACTACCAACCATGTGTATCACTGTTGGCACTTTGCAGTTACCCCAAGGTAGTACATTGGTTATAATCCACTCAAACAGTCAGTGTGAAATCACATGGGTGTGGAAGAGTAAATCGTTTACCTCCAAAGCTTTCATCACCCTTATGTCCGGATAAGCGCTCCATGTATGCATTGTATAAATGTAGTCAACTCACCAGCCCCAGATGTCGCTTCCCTAAGTCGGTACAGCGTCTTCCAAGATATCTGAGCCCTGGAAAGTTATTAACTATGAACTCTACAAGTAAGAATAGTGTGCGCACAAGATAGCGGAACATGGGTTTCTGCCAGCTAAAGACCCCCTGGACACCTTCGATAATCTAAGCATTGTAAGGTGTCAAAGATATGCCCATTGCATAAGTCATATTTCATGCCTTTGCGTATCCGAAGCCAGAGAAAACTACGTATTAGCTATCTTTGACGAGCACGTGTTTGAAGTGTTAATCGCACCATGTACAATGCGATTGCGAGGTAACACTGAATCTTCATTGATATACTCAAGTCCGCGAGCGTCGTTCAAGGCCAAGATAATGGTTATGTTCAATTTTCGAGCTAAAACCTACAAAATTGTATGTTCTTATCATTTGGAGTCCATGTATTTATAGCGTTTGGTTATATATTTTGAGGTAGCGTTGCTACAGGAACAGTCCTTAGAACGATATTAGAGACGTAGAAACGTGCCCACTTACTATATCTTGGTTCTGTAAATAGGGCGAGACTAGAGATCTAGAGATATCTAGAGAAAGATGTCGCGGGAGCTTCCGACTGCAGCCTAGTGCATAATGTCTGTCCCTCTCCACGTGCTCCGCGAGTTTAACGAGCTCAGCCCTCTCCAGCTCATCCTCCGCCGTGTCCTTGCCCTTCCTTGCCCTCCGACTCCGGCGAGCTTTCAGTTCCGCCTGGACAATATCCTTAGGGGCGAGTGCACGCAGTCCATCCTTGGCACAAAGTCCGGCCCAGTCTCAAACCGAGTACGTGTGGTGGCGCTCCTCATTTTACTGTCGAAAAAGTCCAGTCCGGCCAGTCATGTGCTGCTCAATCGGATGCTTGACCTTGATCCTTGGCAGACAGGGCACAGTGTTCGAAAAGTTATCCGTCCTGATGAGGATCAAGTGCAGGGCGGATATTAGCGTGCGCAGAGCAAGAAACCAGAAATGAGACTCACCATTCTTTGGGCGGGATGACCTTGAAAATCTTGCTTCTGCGTCCCCATTGCTCAACGCTCTCCATGTAGGCCTCAAAGTCCTCAAATTCGGCGATTGTGGGATGGAAGACCGGTATCCCCCGCGTCGCCCAAGGGTCCTTGGCAGGGTCAAGAAACTCCTCATCAGGGTCGTTGCAAGTGGCGGCAGCAGCAGAGGGGTCGTTTTCAGGATCCAAAGCACCAGAGTTAGGATAGAAGAATGCAGGCTGGACAATTGCCCAACATTGTGCCCGCTCTTGTTCGGAGGTCAGCTCGGGCGTCGACGAGCGAGAAGTACGTGGCAAGTCGGCATGGGGAAGAGTTGATTGGTTTTATGAGGGTGTGCCATGAGGGCTGAGTGGTGGTGTGGACCCGTTGCTTATCGCCATGATTCAAGTTGCGGCGGTCATTGTCATCGTCAGCTTACTCAAGACGGCTACTTAATCTTATCTGATATGTCAAGTCCCGAAAACTGAGTAAACACAGTATCACACAAATGTATTCGAAAATGTACAAAAAACCTAACCCGAAACAATGAGAGCGAGGCAGAAACAGTACGATGAGACGAGGTCAGAGGGTGTGTATATGAGATCGAAAAAAAATTGAGAAATAGAAATCAAAATCAGAATCGTGGCGCGGTACTACTACATCGCACTGTGCGTCCACTACTACTGCTCGCCTCGCTACCCTCTGACAACACGCTCATGCGTTGTCCCATCCACCCGGTCAGCTCATTTTCGGGTATGTCCCTCGGCTGCCCGAAATCTACGTGTACGACGTCTCCAGGTACCAGTGGTGCCCTATACTCTGGTCCCGTCTGGCGAATGCCTCCCTCTTCGCCCATACACCGATCCACCCCGACTCAGCGATGCATATGCCGGCGGCATACCCTCAGCAGAATGCTTGCTAGCTTCGCTCCCAACGAGTGTCGTACCCTCCATTTGCTCTCCCACTGACGGTGCAGCCTCGTCCTCCGTGTCCCTCCTCTTCGGTCTCCTCCAGACACCAAATCACCCGTTCCCTGCATCTGCGTACAGCCCGCCCGGCCCAAGTATCAACCGATCTTTCCCCTTGCCGGCGCCAAACATCTCGGCCGCACCTGTTCGGGCAGACATTGTGCTCCCCTCGGAAGGTAATGTGTGAGGCGCCCACACGTGTTGCTCCACGATTAATGGTAGAGGATCGACGAGTCGACGCTACATGACTTCCAGCGCCGTGTATGTCCGTCCCGGCTTCGAACCGGCTGCATCAATCTTCCCAAGTTTTGTTGGGTCGCCCTGAGAGCCGAGAGCAACGACGTCCGAGGTACACGCCGCGGTCGATAAGAGCAATACGACTGCCAACGCTGCATACACATACAGCAATCCAATGAATACAAATACGGACACGCATGGATAACGCCCAACCAGTGTCTGCGTGATGACCCTCGCATCCGATACCGATTTGTTGTGCGAACCAGCATCCCCCCAACGCTTGCGATTGCCAATCGTGCCAGTTCCTGCCCGATGACCACCATCGTCCCCGCGTCCGTTGCTTCGTTCACGCACGAATCCCGCACATTTGCGACAAGCTACAGCGAATCCGATTAGTCCTATGTGTAAACAATAGGTAGATGAATGAAACCTTACCTGTAGCTTGATCTGCTGCCATAGGAGCAGGCCCCAGCAAACCCCCGCCAACATGCTCGCTGCTCCGTCTATTGACCAAACATCGTACGCCACAAATTGCGTAGCCTGGTTATACCCATATCGGACCTTGACAAACTCTAATTCACATTGCGCGTAGAGCGTTGAAACATAGCAAGTCTGGAATTCATCATCCGGTTTCCCTAACGCGATGTCCATCCAGACAAGAGGATTCGACTCCTGTCCCGTGCGTAAATTTGACTGCCCAGGTTGTTCGAAATCCGTCCACCGCAATTTGATTAGGACGGGGCTGGGATTTGGCGGGAGGTCGTTCATGACCAACGGAAGTCCAGTGCTCAATCCAACGGTCATATTCCCAACGTAGGCCATGACACACGCAGCGTCTCGATAGCCATGGAAATTGGATCCTCGTTTCGAGGAAGGATTGCACCATGGCGTCGTTTTGGGAATTTGCAAGGCGTGCAAGTCATCCCAGCGTCGACAGCGGGACCAGTCGCTCCATTTGCGGCGCACGCATTGGCGTTCTCGGCACAATACGATGAGAGTACGTAGCATTGCGAGCGTGCACCGTATGAGGTAGCGGAAAAGTTCCACTCGGGAACAAAGTCAGTGGGCATGAGGATGACAGTGTTGTTTGCATCTATGAGTGAGGTTACGCCGACAGCTCGAGGGTTGGTCGGATTTGTGGTGTTGGAGGCAAGGAGCTTGCCGGTGCGAATGATGGCCTGGGTCCCCCAATGGTCCGAGTAGCTCCAACAAGGGAGGCAGGTCGTGGGATCGCGCAGTGAGCTGTTAAACACTAGGCTGAAGTCGGACAATGAATCGGCCACCTTGACGGCGTTAGCGATAGCAACCATTGATGACGCGTGGAGCCAGATGTTGGCAAGACCAATGGCATGCGACAGGAGATAGATGATAAAAGCGGCGCCAACAGAGGAGATGTGGAGTTGGGATTACGTTGCGGCCTGGTTGCGGGATAAGTATGCAGCTAGCAAGCCGAGACCAAGGAGTTCAATAGGCGTACAAAGAGACCGTAGCTACATGCCGAAGGAATAATTAGATCAAGACAAAGGACCATAATGAATCACGTACTGCAACGGCGTCGGTAGCCTGCTAACGCCCTCCTCGTCTGCTGCGGCCGAAGTCTGAGCACAAAGCCGCACCTAGGCCATGCGATATAGCAAATAATGAGAATACTGCGGGCGTGGTGATGCTGAGAAAATGAGACTGGAAGCGACGTCAAGACCGATTAGCTCACGTACGACGAAATACTCACTATTGCAGTCAAAACCGACAGCACAGACAGTGTTCAAGTCGCCCCGTACCCGTTGTCACCACATTCTCGTTGACCATGAACGCCCATGGGTCCAAAACGTAGGGTACCTGGGACAGCAGGATGAAGAGGAGGAAAAATGTCGCCATCCCGGCTAACATTGCCACAACAAACAACGTCGAGGCCAGCGCCGTTATACCGAGTCGTCTTTGAGGAGTGGGTGGTGGGGATTGGGAATAATGTGGATTGTTTGGGGGGGACGTCGGCCGTTGTGTACCATGCTCGGGCTCGGGCTCGGGTTGGAGGGGTACATTCGACTTGAGCTAACGCCATCGTTGTTAGGGGTCTCGTAGTATTGTCAGACCCGCAGTAAACAGACCTTCATAATCATCGCCCGTTGTTCGTAGGGGGTCTGACGACGGAGATCAACGCCAGATGGCTGTCGATTACAAATTGTAACCCTGTCACCACGTGATGCGGCGGCCTCATCGTCGCATCTCCGAGGCTGGACAGAGAGTTGTCGACCAGATCGCGCAGCTTCGCGTGTCATATTCTGTTCAAATCCTATTGTTGCACATTTAGTTGACATACTGCGCATCTCTGCCCCTTGTCAAACTCGTTGAACTCATCTTCCGTGTTTATCGCTGCCAGCAAGTACCATGCTGCGATCCAAGTTTACTTGCTTAGTTCCAGCGGAAACTTTGGATGGTGTTTGTTAATCCAAATCAAGCTCAATGTCCTGGGAGCATGAGTTTCACTTAATAAATGCATTCATATCTAGCTACGTCTATAGATAACACCTACAACACAAACTAGTTAACCACGTGTCCACCACGCTTGTCAACACTCCCACACACTCACTCTTGAGTTTGGTCACCTAGACTTGCTAAGCTTATCGAGTCTGGCACAAGGTGCGCGCAAGGCCAAAGCATGCTTAATTACACCTATGTTATAGCGTTACAAAACTTGAAATGGACAATAGCAGCCATGTATGTGAATTTCGAACCCCACGAGTTCGCGAAGCATAGATGAATAACACAGCGATTGAGACTTGAAGTGAAAAGACTAACCTGTGGACAATTACCGAGCAAACAGATAAGACGACAAACAAATGAGCGATGTACAACTAGATCGAATGAACAACAACGTTAGATGATATAAGAAAACAGAACCTGCAAATCGACGAACCTTTAGGATAACCCCAAAGACCTTAGTACCCGCACCGTTGCTCAAGAAATTGAACGCGTCCTGTTCGACGTATGAAGTCGCGAAAGACAAGAGCTACAAATAATGCAAACCTCATCAGCTCAAATACCAACACATGGAGCCCGACCAACTCAAGGAGTAAAAGGCGAGGTAGAAGTTGGTCAGCGACGTCCACGCAAACGCCATCTGTACCGCATTGTACCAAAACTCGAACTGGAACACGAGTTCGTGGAGGAATCCTTGTCCAGACGTCCAGAATCGGCGTTGGAAAGTCATTGCGCGGAGGGCAATAAAACAAGATATGTTGAGCCAACGACGACGTTGAGAGATGAACTCGGCGATCCGTAAGGAAACAAATGATAAATAAGTTTAATATTTGAGAGGCAGTGTGAATGCACTGTTGTGGGAACATCCACCGACGCCTTGGTGCTTTTGACATATTTCAACCTATTCCGGCTGTTAATTCCCGAAACCAGGTAACAAAACCGAGAAACACTCACGCCCACGCTTCTTTCTTCCCCATCACAATCTCAAAACACCATATCCAATCCTCCGCCAGCCGTTTTGGCTGTCGAGGAGGAACTGAGCGAGTTCATCGATAATAGATGCAAGACGGGAACAAATCATTTCAACATCAATGTCTGCTCGTTACCGCCCTTTTGTTATATTATAAAGTTATCGCTTAAAGGAGACCAGGGCCGACGGCGACGGGCTTGACTTCCTGGCATTGCCGATGGTGTCGTTGCTGGGTTGCATATGAGCCTATTTATATCGAATATAGTCAGTTATGTGTTTGTTCGGGAAGGAGAGGTGAGGGGGTTTCTTGCCTTGACCATGTCTAGAGGCGTAAGAGCCAACCACTAGCTGAGCGAGATATCCTCGTACTAAGATCTCAAGGAACTTGGGAGTCGTGTTTCCGAGGTTCTCGACGTAGTGGCCCATTGTGGGGGGAACATATCCTATGGAGTGAGGAAAGTTAGATAAAGAGGGAGGCCCGGGTGGAATTTGAGCTAACTGATATCACCGGCCTAGTAGTTAAAGATACAAGCATTGGTAGAAGCAGCAAAGACGGTAATACGAGCCTTGCCCTCACTGTAAATTAACTATGATAAAACCGGGGACCACCAGGGGACAACCGAATCAGGCATTAGAAGCCACTCACATGAAGCAGCTCCATTCGGGCTGCGTCGATTCGAAGACCTTAATTAGCGTTTATTCGCGAAAATCAACAACGAGATACTACGTTAGTGGAAAACACATCAAAGTACAAAAGTCACCCAGTCAAATGACAGAGGAAGAATACCACAATCAGACCCATCTTGCTCTATATACTGGTCCTCAGCCACGTCGAATTTTGAGCTAAGAAAGGGGTGCACATACACTATGAGGTCTGGAGTACATGGTTTCGGAGCCTGATTCCCGAGTTTTGGCCTACTTGTTGTCTTGGCATAGGAAATCATGACGGTGTCACGCCCTCTTTTCGCCGGTTAGATAAGGTTTGTGGGACCCGCGTGATTCCTACCTTATGGCGAACCTCAGCGGGCTCCAGAGTACTCTGGCGCAAAAGCGATTTACGCTGAGTGTCGAAGTACCCTAGGTAGTACATCCCGTGCGTGTAACATCCTATATTTCTTGATTATGTGAATCTACTCAATCTATGCAATAGCCTCATTACTGTCGTACGTAGGTCCGCCAAAACCCGCAAGTTAAGTAGTAACCTAGGCAAAGATTCCGAGCGCTCCAGCCCGTGTGAATGGTCGAAAAGGTTCAGTCATGCGATAGCGCCTTATAAATGTAGCCAAAATGGTCAGTCACGTGGCTTTCCATGTGTTGTAGTGGTTTATAAATAGTATTCCAAAAAATGGCCAGTCACGTGACCTAAAGCACCGATTCTTCCACCCTACACTTAACTAGGATGCCCATGCACACCCCGCGTTCCGCCCTACAGAAGGCAATAGTCTATCTCACCAGTTAGCAATACGGACCTTGCTTTCCGCGAGGAAGGGTGTTCACGCATTCGCGAAACTCTTACTCTAGTCGATCCCTTCGCCCCCGCCGCTCCTTCTTACAACGTGCCTTTGACAGGCCATGCTCCTTCTCCAACCCACGCACCCACCTATCGTGCATCCAGACAACAATATGGCCTTCAACCAGCAACCCGCCTATCAGGCACCGTACCAACAGCCCGCCCAGCAACCTCACTATACTTGCTCGACCGACGATCACTCAGATCGGGACGGCCGCAGCACCAAGTCGTACCAGGCCTACCACTCCCAGTCCCACCTTGACCCGTACAGCAAGCAGTATCAGATAAGCCAGGTCCCGGCTGTCCCTTCGCTGTTGTACAACCCTGCTCCTAGCGTCGTCGACGACCCGCCGCAATAGTAGAACCAGACTGGTCTGGGAGGCGGTTTGCAGCCCGGTATGGGAGGCAGCCAGTATTCGAGTGATGGGTACTTGACAGCTCGTGGAAAAATGATGCCACGTAGGGTGTGTAGTTCATCTATGATTTATTCTAGAAGCTAACGAATATTTGCTAGTCCGTTTGACGAATCGATCTCTAGCAGGGCAACCTGGTCCTCGACATCCCTGCTCCCTCGACCATCATCCCCCCTGGTACGACCGCCGAAGAGCAAACCCACATGTGCTACACCGGCGCTACCTGCGACCCAGACGACTTGGCCACTTTCCGTTACTCCCTCCAACCGTTCCTCATGAGTCGCCAAACTGAGCACTTTATTGACGAGACCATATACAACGAATATGAGGTCCTTTTTGTCAAGACCATGAACGCCGTCATCAAGAACGTCCCGCACCTCTACTCCCGGTCAAAGAGCAAACATGGGGCCCGGATGGCTGGAAAACGGTTCGTCTCGCCTGCTGGCAATAGTAGCTCATCATTATTTAATTGTTTGACCTCCTAATATAGGTCGGTGTCTGTCGTTTTAGACAACCGTAGCAAGATCAATCAGTGCACCCTGAACGTCTTTCAGCTCTTGGGATGCTATCAGGACAGTATTGCCAAGGACAAGGTCGCCGGAAAGGACGTGATTGCCCACATCTTCGAGTACACCTCCACTGCCATCGTTTCCGAGTCGGGCAAGGTCGCGCAGGGCTCAACTCCGATCCTGCTTCTATTCTGTCCCAAGGAGCAGAACAAGACAAACTTCAACTCGCATCGGTGGTTCATCAACGTTTTTGGTGCTCTAATCAAACCCAACGGTGCGCGCCACGTTAACCAAGTGTTATTTATACTGATTTGATTTATACTCTCCATTTTGCTTGATGTCGGCACAAAACCTACCGGCACGTCCATTTACGAGCTCTGTAATTGTTCCTGATGAAGACGGAGCAATACATGCCTCAACACCACCGCCGGTTTCTCCAACACCTGCGTAACCCACACTAACCTCTGCGCAAATTCGTCCCCTCCACCCATGCAACATATAGCGCCCATTCAGCATGCGATCGGGGTATGCCTGCTTTTGCAACAAGCTGGGGAGGTCTCGCGCCTCGCGCCAGTAACTCTCAAACTGCGGTGGTGGGGGAGAGCGGAATAATGGCGGCCCACGAGCTCATGACTGCGTACAACCGATCCGTCGAATCACTGAAGAGGTTTAGGGATGGGCATATCCGGAATGCGACGTTGTGTATTGTGAACCAGCCGCGTTCTGCTGCTGCCGCATTAGCACCTGGGAAGTCACCTGCGCTGGAGCCCGAATTGGATGGAAATGGGCAGACGGAGAGAATTAAAGGAACTGGAGGAACGAGCCTCATCCTATTCTTGAAAGAATGTAGAGATAACACTGTTTGCGCTATGGTTTATCCTCCCTCTCCCGCGCTCCGTCAGATCTATCGATAGAATTGAATATCTGCTCTCAATTTAGAGCTATCGCTTTTGTTACACATGTATTTTTGATTCGATTTATGAACTGAAGCCCTTCCGCGCCCTCCATACTGTATACTCCACGGAAGCAGGACGAAAGAATGTAACTGAGGCGCGTTGTCTAAGCATGTCGTGCGGAAACTTTCGGCAAATTCCCGCTCCCGCGTGCGGGAATTTGTTGATTTCGATGAGTTTCCGCTCCCACACCCGCTCCCGCACGCCGAAGTGCGGAATTTCGGCGTAATTACTGCACTCTGCCAGCATTGCTTGCAGTGCAGGAAGTTCCCGCATTGCCAGCATGCTTGCTCGCTGCGGAACGCGAGCAGAAAGCATACATTATCCGTTTGTGGTGAAATTGGAGATATCATTATCCCCAAAACCCACCACATATTGTCGATGAATAGCTCATTAAATGCAGAAAATCCGTGGGATCCCGAATATGCTTTGACGCGTGCTGAAATAAATTGTCCTCGTACAGAAATTACGTGTTTAGTTCCTGTGTATATTCATGCATTGTGCGAACCCCTGCCCCAACTGTGTAACACCATTTAAGATAATATAAAGCAGCGAATACCTTCCATACATCCCCTTAAACAGGTGTACAAAGATACAGAGCAATCCGATCAGCTGACATGAAGATACAGGCTGCTCAGTTCACCAAGTTCCTGTATCCCCCCACCCATGCACTGTAAGGTATCCCAGGAACAATTAAGTGAAATGAATGAGCGTAAAGTGCTTCACATACCTACAAATATGGTTGTACCAAATATCTCACTTGTAGCTGCCCTGCAAGTCTATAAGTGGGTATGAACTCACATCCAGGTGTGCTGCAGTAACTTCAGGTATGTTCCCCATATCTTGTGATAGGATCATGGTCTTCTGGTCAATCTAATGAAGCGTACTATGGTTTCTGACCATTTAGAACAAGTTGTACTCATTAGAATCTGCTCAAACACCTTGGGTAAGGCTGTAATTGACACTTTGCACACAACCTTCCCCCTGCTGGGCATTAATCCTTGGTGTTCAACACATTCTGATTATTCAATCCTTCTGATATTTTGTATATATTGTTACATAGACTATGTGTATAGAAGTAGTGAAAGGGAGCGATGTTTGCACGGTGGGAATTGTTAGTGCATGTGGCGCTTTTCAGCATTTAATGCCTCTAGGGACATAAGTGTCCACTTTTGCAATGAGGGAAATTTATATTGAGGATATAGGTAACATATCTGAACTCCTGAGAGTTTTGCGCATTTAATGAGCCTACATTCATGTGTTTGTGATGACATTTAGGGATCATCAAATATCTAGATCTTTGCTCCAAGGCCTTACACAGTGTTCACGCACGATCTCAACGAAATAACTACGAGAAATATCAGAAAAAATGCGGGAAGACTGCGAGAACTATGCCGAAAGTCTGGCGCTTATTTGCGGGAATCTGCGGGAACTTCGGGCGGGAATTTCAAGACTTTTGTTTGTTCCCGCTCCCGTTCCCGCTCCCGCAGTGCGGGAATTCCGCTCCCGCAAATGCCGAAATTTCCGCGTGCCGAATTTTGGCACGACATGCTTAGCGTCGTCCCAAATTGGCGTAGGCAACTTGATTGTACCTGGATGTGGCGGATTAGGGTAACATGACGTCATGGACGCACATCCTTGTATTCCTGAACAAACTTGTCAAAGAGCCAATCGCTAACAAGCCGACAGGCGCCAATGCTATTGGATTCATAATACTAGTACAATTACAGTGCGCATAACGAGTCTTTTGGCCTTGAATTTCGTGCACTACTCGTGACGCGCAGCAGCTTTGTCTCAACCAAGTTTGTCTTGTTCTTCGCTCGGCCAACCGTTGAATAAATTTGTATAATCGACGAAAGTATGATGTTTCATGTGTAGACTTGAGTGCCTAAGACGTATTTAACGTATATGATCCAATATGATGCGAGGGCGCATGGTTTGGGAGTGGCTTCATAAACTAGGCTTTTTGGCTGTGGGTTGGGCAAATAGTTGATGGACGGACGGGAGAGGAAATTTCTCGGTAATGGTGGAATGTAGTATGAGATATGCGAAGGGTGTAACAGTATATGTACTCATAGTACAGAGTAACTACTGTGTACTAGATGAGTGAGAAGCAAACAATGTTATGGGTACGACGCCGGAGGCACCTTGTACGTTGTGAAGGTAAATGTTATCATACATTCAAGCTGAGATGGAGAATGAGCCTGTTGAGCTCCTTCTTATGTGTGCGTATATGATCATTATAGAAAGCTCCAGATACGTAAGAACTATCCGGTGTATACGTGTACCCGAACCATGTATATCGACTACCCGATTGATCCCATGTGTTCCACCAGTTTCCAGTCAATCTATTTCTATGTGTTGATATCTTGATAGTATTTCACAAAGGGGACCTAGGGCGAAAGAAGGGAACAACCCAAATGGGTTTGCTATAGAGTATATACGCTTGACCTGATTACTACTGCCCTACTTGGATTGATACCAGAGCAATATATGTTTCTCTTGGCTATAAACAATGCTATTATTTCAAGTTGAGATGGTGCAGCAATGCTCCTATTGCGGTTGGCGCCTTCGGCGACGTTTTTACTGGTTGGACTGTTGATAACTTGCAAGTCGCGATCAAATCCCCGCGGCTGTTCGTTCAATCAACAAAAGAAGACTATGGTATGCCTTTTATATGATGAGTACTTGGCAGGTGGCTACTAACGGTCGTAGTCAATGGCTCACGAGATGTATGCATGCTCAAAATGCAGACACCCATATGTGATCAAGCCAGCGGGGTTTGCTCAATTTCGTGGTCAAATGTGTTTGGTATCGCCCTGGATGGAGAATGGGACATTGTCGTCCTATCCTATTGCCAATCGCGATGCCGACCGTTGCTCAATAATAAGTCATTTTGGTGGCCATATAAACAGGGGCTGAACGGTTCTCAGAGCTGTCAGATCTCAACTGAACTTGCTTACCTTCACTCAAAAGACATCGTAAGTACAACTCCTAGCAGTTATTATGTTTCTTTAATTCTTTGATAGATTCATGGGTATTTGAAAGCGGTATGAACATTTCAATTTGTTAGTCTCTTGGATTTCGACTCACTGAAGCTTTACATAGCAAAATATACTCGTTGCAAGCAATGGCGCCATCAAGCTAGCATATTTCGGAAACACGACGCTGAAGACTTACACTTTGAGGTTTACGGGCACGAGGGATCGATCAAACTTGTCATTGAGATGGACAGTAAGTAAGAAGAAACTATGAAAAAGGGCGTGGGCTCACATCGGAGTAGGCACTGGAGCAGTTGGAGGGCATGTGTATGTACAGCCTCCCTGGGGATGTATATGCGCCGGGAATGGTCATTTACGCATTTTTCAATAGCGAGAAGTTACTGACGGCACTATGATTGATTCTAGGCAATATTCGTGAGTAACTATGTGAACAGGAGTGTTCTCGTATACTTAGAGGTTTATTTACGTAGGAGGTGCTCACCGGGCGCGTACCATGCACCGACTTTTTGGGCGCAGCAATGTATGGAAAGGCATTGGTCAAGCGACAGGTCCCTGATCGACCAACAAGTTGTTTACCTATCGGAAGTACCGAAGCCAACACCTTACGGATGATGCTCGTTCAGTGCTGGGCCTGTGACGCGGCTGTAAGGGGGAGAAATGGTGGGTCACATGACCCACCAGACCCTTAGCTTTACAACCACCACCCGACCACTCTCGTTTACTGTCTCTTGCCTGCGCGGCCCCTATGTCCTCTATCTAGACGTCTATTATACGCTTGTTACACCTGTTCTACGCCCAATGACCCCCGATGAGGACCCCTTAGGACCGGTAACCCGGTCCCCCACCTTCCGAGGCCGCTCTTCGGCCTTACATATTTTTGAACAGCACACAACGGTAAGTAAACCCAACAGTCATTGGGCTAACACATACCATTGCAGCACCTGGGACACAGTCACTGTGCCCCGGAAAAGCCACCATATGACCTCCACATTAGTTGTGGAGGCTACGCGGCAGGATAAGTCCTGCACGCGGACCCTGAAAACCAACCGCCAGTTGGCGGTGAGCAATCCCCAGTGGCTGCCAAGCAGTCACCACACCCCCAGCACACTCATAGTGGGCCTCCAGAAGTGGGCAGCTATTGTTGCCCACCACAGGAGCCAGAAACAACTTGGCCGCGTAGCTTTACATGGCCATGAGGCCCAACCAGGTGGTCATGTGACCAGACCACCTACTCGACTTCACCACACCCGCACAGACAGGATGGGGCCAGCAACCAGGCCCACCCACTCCCCATGTCCCAAGGCAACACCCCAGGGTGCTGCCAATTGTGTGACTGAGCAAGTGCTACCGGCTGAGCCGGTGCACATTGAGCCTCAGGTGATGTTGGCCCCAACACCAGTCCGGGTTTCCGGGCTCAGGCCAAGCTCAGGGTGTCCCCCGAGCATTGTGAGGCCACCAGCTCCAGTAGCTGGGCGCTTGGGCTGTTGGGAGCAACCACAGCCACCTGAGCTGTTGAACCCCGGTTGTCCGGGGTTATCTGCTGAGAAGGAGGGTGTTGGCGGCGCTAAGGCGTCGCTGAGGCGTGTTGGGAAACCCAACAGCATGGTGGCCCTTCCAGGGGTCACACCTGACGCGCCTGGGCGCATTTCTGCCCAAAAACGGCGCTGGGAGTGTCTCCCAGTGCCTCTGGGTCGAACACTGTGGCGCCCAGGAGTTTGCCCACTTGGTGTGAGTAATAACGCGCCTACTGCGGTGCCCGAGGCCTTGCCAAAGGCCCACCAGCCTTGGTGTGGTCTTAGACCACACTGTTTGCTTGCCCAACGCGTCCTGGACGCGTTGGTATGGTCATTTATCCTAGGCTTCCTAATGGGAGCCTTAGCTAGAGTTGCTGGACACGTTCCCGCCGAAAAATCGGCGGAATTTCGAGCTCCTTTCGCGTCCCAGACGCGGAAATACACCCCAGGTATGTCCTGGGGTATTACATCTCCTCCCCATACGTTTCCGACGCCCCACCCTCGTTTCTTTTGGAGGGAAGGGCCTGGGGGTTTGGCAACATCGCTTGAGCCTCAGTGGCCTCTCGCTTGGCTGCAACCCCAGGAGTTGACGCTGTACGCACCCCAGCGTGTGACAGCACTTGTGCTGACGCGTCTAGACGCGCCTCCATCTATGGGCGACGCTCAGGCGTCGTCCTGGACCTCCCACATGACGCAGCAGTGTTGGAGCTGCCTCTGGACTTGCCTGGCCTGCCCAGGACTCACCTGTTGCTCCTACGACATGGTAGGAGCGTACCATAGGACGATACGCACCCCTGGTGCGTACCCAGTGTGCCTGGCACCTTTGCTTGCGCCTGGCACGCCAGGACGTCGCCAGGAGCTGGCCTTGACAGGCCCCTGCGGTCCTGGAGGGCATTTGAGCTATTACTCGCCCAGTTGGGTGAGTTATGGCGGCCATGAGGGCTCGTTCGATGCGTACGCCGCGTCATGTTCTGGCTGGCCTTTCTACAAGCCGCCTTGTCTCCTCCACCTCCAAGGAGGAGGCAATCCATTGGTCCTGGTAGCCCCAGGACAGGTTATCGCTCATACATACTCCTTGAGTACCAAGGAGTATAATACTACTTACGGGGCGCATCTGGGTGCGTCTCAAGCAGTGGGCAATGCCTTGGCATCGTCTCAGGCACCTTGGCTGATGCAGCGATGCAAGTACTGCTGTTGGGCGTCAACCATAGCGTCCTGGAGGTTTCCAATGCCTTCAGGACTCGCCTTACACACCTGGGAGCCCCCAGGTGTACCCCATCACTGGATATGCGTCTGGGACGCGTATCTGCTGCACCTAGACTCTTTGTGGGTCCCTGGAGCTCCAGGGCCACGCCAGGCGCAGCTAGATACTGGGCCACAACCACATAGTGGCCCAGGTGGTCCTGAGGACCAGATTCGATGCTGCTCGCCGAGTTCGGCGAGCTACGACGGCCTTGGGGGCTCGTTCGACGAGCACGCTGCGTCCCTACCTATAGACCCCCTACAGAGGCCTCTACGCTGCCTCCTTAATGAGGAAGGCGGCCTTTTGTCGAACCTAACGCCTCCAGGGCATCTTCGAGCCCTTACTTGCTTGAATGAGCGACCATCACCAGGATTAGCGGCTCATTCGATGCGGCTCAAGCCTGGCTATCGATTGGGTCACCCTGGCGATCTGCTCAATGTCCCCCCATCATATGAGGGGACTTATATTGCCTTATCGGGACCTAGGGAGCTGTATCCAGTGCGTTTGGCCTCTTTGCTGCGTCCTGGAACACCAGGATGTCGCCAGGCGCTAGACTCGTTTGGCCCAAGTGGCCTCAAAGGCCATGTTGACTTGTACTTGCTCAGTTGGGCGGGTTATAGCGGCTGGAAGGGCTCATTCGACGCGAACAACGCGCCAGTATTATTCAAGCCAATATTCAGGGCGCCTCGCCTTCTCCACCTCCAAGGAGGAGGCACTCCAATAGTCCTGGTAGTCCCAGGACCAATTATCATTCGTATATTCTCCCTGGGTACCAGGGAGGTTGACACTCAGTCCAGGGCGCCCTCAGATGCGCCCTGCCCAGAGGGCGATGCATTGGCATCGTCCCAAGCGCCCTGGTTAGTGCGGCACCTCAGGTGCTGCATTAGGGCGTTATCTATATTGTCCTGGAGGTCACAAATACCCCCAGGAGTCACTCGACACGCCTGGGAGCCCCCAGGCGTACTCAGCTGTTTGATACGTGTCCTAGACGCGTATCTGAAGTGCCTGGGCCACTTGTATGTCCCTGGAGCTCCAGGGACACCCCAGGCGCAACTACTTACCGGACCACGAAGGTATAGTGGCCCAGATGGTCCTCAGGACCATAATTGTTGCTACTCGCCGAGTTCGGCGAGTTACGATAGCCCTAGGGGCTCATTTGACGCGCACGCCGCGTCCCTACCTATCGACCCCTCACACAGGCCAGTACACTGCCTCCTTTACGTGGGAGGTGGCCGTTTGTCAACCACAGGGGCCCCAGGGGCTCCTCGAGTCCTTATTCATTCAAATGAGCGAGTAACGCCAGGATTAGCGGCTAGTTCAATGCGGCCAAAGCCTGGCTGTCGATTGAGCCATCCTGGCCACCTGTCCAACGTCCCCTCAGTGTCTGTGGGGACTTATATTAGCTCACTGAGGCACAGGGATCTGTCTCCTGTGCACCTGGCTCTACCACTCGCTCCTGGAACGGCAGGACGTCGCCAGGCGCTGGTCCTGACCGGCCTCTGTGTCCTCAGAGGCCAATTTGGCCCTCACTCGCTCAGTTGGGCAAGTTTCAGCGGCCTGAAGGGCTCGTTCGACGTGTACACCGCGCCGCTACCCTACCAGTCCCCCTACCAGCTGTCTTGTTCCCTCCAACCCCCAGGAGGAGATACTTTACTGGTCCTGGTTGCTCCAGGACCCATCTCTGCTCACAATTACTCCCCAGTTGCTGGGGAGTATATTAGCCGCTATAGAACGCAGTCTGATGCGCCCTACTCAGTGGACAATGCGTTGGCATTGCCCAAGTTGCCCTGGCTGAGCCATCAGTACAGGAACTGCTTTTGGGCGGTGCCCATATTGTCCTGGAGGTTCCCAACGCCCCCAGGGCTCACGCAACACGCCCGGGAGCCCCCAGGTGTAATCCCATACTTGATACGCGTCTCAGACGCATATCTACTGCGCCTGGGTGCCGCACATGTCCCTGTAGCCTCAGGGACACGCCAGGCGCAGCTGCCTTTTGGGCCACAATCACATTGTGGCTTAGTTGGTCCTGAGGACCATATTCGTTATTACTCGCTGAGTTCAGCGAGTTTCGATGGCCGTGGGGGCTCGTTTGACGCGCAAGCCGCGTCTCTATCCGTCAATCCCTTACGAGTGCCCTTTCGCCTCCTCCCCGAGGCTGGAGGCGGACTTTTGTTGATTCCAAAGGCCTCATGGCCTGTTTGTGTCCTGACTCGCCCATTCGGCGAGTATTGCCAGCAGCAGCGGCCCATTCAATGCCCCTACGCTCTGGCTGTCCCACGAGGCATCTTGGGGCCCTTCCTTTTGCCTCCTCACCCGCTGAGGAAGCACTGATTGATCCTCCCTGGGGCCCAGGGAGATGTATTATTACTCGCTCAGCTGAGCGAGTTATATTGCCCTTGAGGGCTCGGTCGACGCGCAGCGGGCGTCCCAACGTATCGAGCTATTGCACGGGCCCTTACAACCCCTCCCTGCCGCAGGAGGGGACTTTTAGTTTCCACGGGGTTGGTATACCCGAGGTTTTTGTCAATAAGTTGCCCAAATGGGCGACTGGCGGAGAGTTCAATAGCTCATTCGATTCAGCGCACCATTACGCATCGAATGAGTGTCTCTGCCTGTTGGTTGGGTCCCCCCCTGTGGGGGGAGGTGCCCATTACTTTCGTACCAGCATTCCCAGGTATTTGGGCCATACCGCCCTCGTTTCCGTGCGTAACGCACGGTGGAAGAGCTCATTTGAATCGGGCGCGCCCTGCGCATCGAACAAGCTGCCTTGCTCTTGTATTGGCCGCCTCCATGTGCTAGGAGGCGCCTCCTCTTTCAACCCCGGTGCCCCGGGAGTTATTCTTATATTTCCTCGCACAATCGAGCGAGTATCGCTGATATTGAGTGCTCACTCGATGCGCCTATGTCCTGGCTATCAAACGAGCGGTCTCGGCGCGTTTTCCTTGGCCTCCTCAGTATTTGAGGAGACACTTCTTGATTATCCCTGGCACCCAGGAAGATTCTTAATTACTCGCTCAGCTGAGCGAGTTTCACTGCCCTCGGAGGCTCGTTTGACGCGCAAGAGGCGTCTCAATCTAACGAGCTCCTGCCCGGGCCGTTACGACCCATCCTCGTCTCAGGAGGGGACTTT
Source organism: Ceratobasidium sp. C01 (assembly GCA_025200755.1). NCBI lineage: Eukaryota > Fungi > Basidiomycota > Agaricomycetes > Cantharellales > Ceratobasidiaceae > Ceratobasidium > Ceratobasidium sp. C01. The sequence continues at coordinate 18,299 of JANWGL010000946.1, forward strand.
CAATACTCTCTGGGTTGGTACACCAGGGGATTTCCCTTATAGCTCACCTGTTTGGGCGAGTGTTGGAGAGCTCAATGCCCCATTTAGCTTAGCGCATCAGTGCGCGTCAAATGAGCCACTCCACCTTTCCTTTTGCCCCCTCCCTGTGGTGGGAGGCATTTATGAGCTGGATCCCGGAGTTCCGGGTAATTTCTTCACTGCTCACTCAGCTGAGCGAGTCTATGGGTTCTTAATGACTCATTCAAGGCGCGCAATGCGTCCCAATTGTATGGGCTATGTTTTAGCCCACAATACCCTCTCAACAATGCTTGAGGGGGCGTTTGTTGTGCCTGGGATTAGCATACTCAGGTACTTGGGCTATATCTCCTTCGTTTCCGCGCGGATCGCACGGTGGAATGGCTCATTAGAATTGGCGCGCCTTTGCGCGTCGAACGAGCCCCTTAGCCAAACGCCTCGACTCCTGCTCGTTGCAGGAGATGGATTTCTTCACATCCCCGGATCACTGGGGTTATGTACTGCTACTCACTCATTTGGGCAAGTTTGGGGGCCCTCTATAGCTTATTTGATTCGCACACAATGTGCGAGTTGATTATGCGTTTGCGCTCCCAATTGAATCATCATGTTGCCACCTTACAGGTGGTATACCTACCTGGGTACTTTAAGTACCTGGAACTGATGAATGGGAGCAGAACCGGGCTATAACTTAGCCTGGTGCTCCTTTACAACCCAGGTGCAGCATGATTCTGCATCTACATGCTTCACAATGCCCGCTGGTATACCCAGCAGGGTAGTAACCCCTGAATTTTTGAGCTTAATTGCCCGTTTTCTCCCGGAGCAGGCTTAACACCTGTTCTTGTATCACCTGTTGGTACTTGGCCACCCTGTTCAGGGGTGTTGTATCCTATTACCAAGTGCATTCCTTGGTTGTAATTCCCTTATGGGGGCAGGATTGTGGAGGGTTGGCTATAAGGAGTAACCTTGTGCATTCCTTTGCTTTAATTCCCTTGCATTCCTGTCTCTGTGGAGGGTTCACCTCTGGAGAAACCCTGGGATACATGTGCCAGTGTACACTGGTATCTTTCCTTATCTAAATTCCCTGTGGATACAGGGAGTTTCTTCCTCTGTTCTATGTTCGCTTTTTGAGTGAATTTCCTTCTATTTTCTCTGTTTAACTTCTTGATACCTTTTCCCCCTATCATTATTGGTCCTTCCCTTAACCTTTCTGATTTCTCTTCCTGCTTTGAGATCTTTTCTCACCCCTGCTGTGGTTTGAGAACTCCACAGGAGTTCTGAAGGGGGGGGTGTAAGGGGGAGAAATGGTGGGTCACATGACCCACCAGACCCTTAGCTTTACAACCACCACCCGACCACTCTCGTTTACTTTCTCTTGCCTGCGCGGCCCCTATGTCCTCTATCTAGACGTCTATTATACGCTCGTTACACCTGTTCTACGCCCAATGACCCCCGATGAGGACCCCTTAGGACCGGTAACCCGGTCCCCCACCTTCCGAGGCCGCTCTTCGACCTTACAGCGGCAGCCCGACCGTCGGCAACAGAAGCAAAGCACACGGTGAGCGACATTCATCAAGCCGCGGGGCCAAAGCTACACAACAGTTCTTCTGGCTTAGCCCATGCAGACCTCCTTCGCCGCTTCGCTGCTTGGTGCTTTAAGATAATTCCAGATTATTGATTGTATGTGTTTCCAGCTCGATTGTATGACGAAGGAAGGATTAGTGACAGTATCTAACGCATTACCGGAATTCTCAATCTCTCACGCGTCTCCAGTCATTGGTCTGGGTGCGTTTGAGCTTCCACAGGCTAGAGTGCAGGATGACCGCCTTAGCGCTGCGACTCGTGGAAGGCTGAGGTCGCATAGTGAGCCTGACCAGTTGACGTCCTCTTTTGAATCAATATAACGTTGCACAACCTTGATATGTACGAGTGTACCTCCGGTTGCACCTGTATCGCCAGGATGCTATACCTTATTGAATATATGCATATTGTAAAATTTCGTCCACACCTAGCGCCTGCAAATAATTATTTATTCTTAGAGCCCGTCCAGAAGCACCTTCCGAAACAATGGCGAATTGGTGGGATTGGTACTAGGTCATATGAGAGTGCGCTGGGGTAACCTCACTGTATGCGAGCGCTACTATTGTGGCGTCTATGGCAGTAGTTTAAGAATATGTGTCTTGTCACAACCTCTCTTAGGGAGACTGAGACGACAAAGACGAAGGCTTCAAGTGACACAAGATTGGCTATAGCCACGAGACGATACT
>JANWGL010000947.1:0-11788 GCA_025200755.1 Ceratobasidium sp. C01
TATATACCCTATATACTGCTTTATACTGCTATGTAGATTTTGACAGATTTCCAGATGTAGGGAGCCGTATACAGCGCGCACGGCCTCTTTGCTTGATCCTGGAACACCAGGATGCCGCCAGGCAATGGCCTCGACTGGCCCCAGTGACCTCGAAGGCCATTTTGACGCGTACTTGCTCAGTTGGGCGAGTTACGGCGGCCGTAAGGGCTCAACTGACGCGTACAACGTGCCAGCATCATTCAAGCCACTATACAGGCCGCCTCGCCTTCTCCACCTCCAAGGAGGAGGCACTCCACTGGTCCTGGTAGTCCCAGGACCAATCATTGTTCATGTATCCTCCCCGGGTACCAGGGAGGTTAACACTCAGTCCATGGCGCCTTTGGATGCGCCCTGTGCAGAGGGCGATGCATTGGCATCGTCCCAAGTGCCCTGGTTAGTGCAGCACCGCAGGTGGTGCATCGGGGCGTTCTCTATATTGTCCTGGAGGTCACAAATATCTCCAGGAGTCACCCAACACTCCTGGGAGCACCCAGGCGTACTCAGCTGCTTGATACGTGTCCTAGACACGTATCTGATGCGCCTGGACCACTTGTATGTCCCTGGAGCTCCAGGGCCACCCCAGGCGCAACTACCTACCGGATCACGAAAGCAGAGTGGCCCAGACGGTCCTCAGGACCATAATTGCTGCTACTCGCCGAGTTCGGCGAGTTACAATAGCCCTAGGGGCTCGTTCGACGCGCACGCCGCGTCCCTACCTATCGACCCCTCACATAGGCCGATCCACCACCTCCTTGACGCGGGAGACGGCTTTTGGCCGACCTCCAGGTCTCCAGGGGCTCCTCAAGTCCTTAATCATTCAGTTGAGCGGGTATCGCTGGTATTAGCGGCTCAGTCGATGCGGCCAAAGGCTGGCTATCAATTGAGCTGTCCTGGCCCTCGGCCCAACGTCCCCTCAGTGGATGAGGGGACTCATAGCGTCTCCCTGGGACCTAGAGACCCACATACACTCAACTTGACGTGCTCAGGCACGTTTCAGCCATTGAGCGGTGCTGGAGCATCGCCCAGGATGTCCCAAACACTGCAGCAACGCCAAGGCTGCACTCCGACATTCTCTGTTTTGCCCTGGGGTTCCCCAGGTCTCTGGGGACGCGTTCAGCACCCCTGCCATCATGCAGGGGTGGCAGATCTCTTAGTGCGCATCCCAGATGTGCTCCTCTTGCGCCTGAACCTTCTGAGCAGCCCTGGAGACCCAGGGCGTTGTCAGGCGCCCACCTCACTCTGGCCACACGGGCAGTGGGGCCTGGGCGGTCTAGCTGACCGTCCAGCCTTTATCTTGCCTAATTTAGCTGGGTTTGGCCCCCTCAGTAGCTCGTCTGACGCGCAAGCAGCGCCTCTACCTGGCGACCCCTCATGGAGGCCCATACGCCGCCCCTACGTACCAAGGGGCAGCTCATATCATATCCCAGACACTGGGACTTGAACTTGATACTACTTGCCCAGTTGGGCGAGTGGGATCAGCAACAGGGGCTCGATTGGCGCGGACATCACGCCAACAGATTACCTGCCACTGTGCTGGCTGCCTCACCCCCTCACTGGTGCAGGAGGGGGTTCTGTTAACCCCTGGGGTACTATTTCCCCGGGATTTCCTTCCTGGCTCGCTCGTTCGGGCGAGCTGCGGGGTGGGCAATAGCTCATTCGAACCGGACGCGCTTTGCCCATCGAACAAGCTGCCTTGCTCTTGTGTTGGCCGCCTCCATGTGCTAGGAGGCGCCTCCTCCTTCAACCCCGGTGCCCCGGGAGTTATTGATATATTTAGTCGCTCAATTGAGCGAGTATCGCTGATATTGAATGCTCACTCGATGCGCCTATGTCCTGGCCATCAAATGAGCGGTCTCAGCGCGTTTTCCTTGGCCTCCTCAGTATCTGAGGAGGCACTTCTCGATTATCCCTGGCACCCAGGGAGATTCTTAATTACTCGTTCAGCTGAGCGAGTTACACTGCCCTTGGAGGCTCGTTTGACGCGCAAGAGGCGTCTCCACCTAACGAGCCCTTGCCCGGGCCGTTACGACCCATCCTCGTCCCAGGAGGGGATTTTCAATACTCCCTGGGTTGGTACACCAGGGGATTTCCCTTATAGCTCACCCGGTTGGGCGAGTATTGGAGAGCGCAATGGCTCATTTAACTCAGCGCACCAGTGCGCATTGAATGAGCCGCTCCACCCTTCCCGTTGCCCCCTCCCTGTGGTGGGAGGCATTTATGATCTTGGTTCCGGAGTTCCGGGTAATTCCTTCACTACTCGCTCAGTTGAGCGAGTCTATGGTTTCTTAATGACTCATTCGAGGCGCGTAATGCGTCCCAATTGTATGGGCTATATCTTAGCCCACAATACCCTCTCAACAATGCTTAAGGGGGCGTTTGTTGTGCCTGGGATTAGCATTCCCAGGTATTTTGGCCGTACCTCCCTCGTTTCCGCGCGTAACGCACGGTGGAAGGGCTCATTGGAACCGGCACGTTTCTGCGCGTCGAATGAGCTTTTTATCTCAACGCCTCGACTCCTGACCACCTCAGGAGATGGATATCTTGATGTCCCTGGATCTCTGGGGATCTTTACTGTTACTTGCTCATTTGGGCGAGTTAGAGGGCCCTCTATGGCTAATTTGATTCGCACATAGTGTGCGAGTCGACTCTGCGCTTGTGCTCCCAATTTGGTTATTGTGTCGCCACCCTACGGGTGGTATACCTTCCTGGGTACTTTAAGTACCTGGAACCAACAAATTGGGGCAGAACTGGGCTATAACTTAGCCTGGTACTCTTTTTCAACCCAGGTGCAGTATGATCCTGCATTAACTTGGTTCATGATGCCCACTGGTATGTCCAGTAGGGTAGTAACCCTGTATTTTCGAGATTAATTGCCCGTTCGGTCCCTGAGCAGGCTTAACACCTGTTCTTGTATCACCTGTTGGTACTTGGCCACCCTGTTCAGGGGTGTTGTATCCTATTAACAAGTGCATTCCTTGGTTGTAATTCCCTTATGGGGGCAGGATTGTGGAGGGTTGGCTATAAGGAGTAACCTTGTGCATTCCTTTGCCTTAATTCCCTTGCATTCCTGTCTCTGTGGAGGGTTCACCTCTGGAGAAACCCTGGGATACATGTGCCAGTGTAGACTGGTATCTTTCTCTTTCTAAATTCCCTGTGGATACAGGGAGTTTCTCCCTTTGTTTTATGTTCGCTTTTTGAGTGAATTTTTCTGATTTTCTCTGTTTAACTTCTTGATACCTTTTCCCCCTATCATTATTGGTCATTCCCTTAACCTTTCTGATTTATATTCCGGCTTTGAGATCATTTCTCACCCTTTTTGTGGTTTGAGAACTCCACAGGAGTTCTGAAGGGGGGGGTGTAAGGGGGAGAAATGGTGGGTCACATGACCCACCAGACCCTTAGCTTTACCACCACCACCAACACACTCGTTTACTGCTTGTTGCCCTCGCGGCCCCCCATGTTCACTCCTTAGACGTCTATACCATGCCTGTTACACCTGTTCCATGCCCGATGACACCCTCTGAGGACCCCTTGGGACCGGTAACCCGGTCCCCCACCTTACGAGGCCACCCTTCGGCCTTACATCAAGATCCTCGTTTGAAATCCTCTTTAGGCTCTTTGGAGCTCTTTTTGTGCTCTTTGAGACTCTTTGCAGCTCACTAACCGCTATAAAGCGGTCTAAAGAATCCAAGATCCTTGTCAAAAATAAAGAGCCATTGGTTTCCTCTGATGTTGGAAGATGCCTGTCTCCGGACGGCCGTGGCAGTCATTCAATCCTTCGCCCCAGTTCAAAGCGCCAGAATCTCCAATCCTGTAACCTGCGAGTTAGTTGGAGCCACCTGTATTCTCTGGCGGTTTACTTACAAAGAGGCGCCAATGAGAAGAATCACAGTTCCTAAATAACATTTCATCGATAACAAATTCGAGATTCGGCGGCCAGGGAGAGGACTTACCAGTGACGAGAGGCGGGAATATCTTCTTCAATTTCTGGCCCTCGGACTGGAGCTTAACCGCAGAGCAAGCTGCTTCGATGCTGCTTCCAGCGGGTTACCAGTGCCTCTACATGACGTTTGACTCAGTTCTCTTCCACCGTGGTGGCCGAGGGGTTTACTCTTTGGGTTGCTCGTGGTCTCCTGACTTGATGTGCAACTGGCTATTTTCTGGGGCAAATCTTTTAAGATTCAGGTTACTGCAGTTTTCTAAAATCCATGCACTCGGTGCCTGAGAAATTAAATAATCCCGAACTTCACAAGACTCGCAGAGAGGGCAATAATCAATGAATCAAGACAAAATATAGGTCGTTGGAGTCGCACGGTCCACGCGGAGGGCATTGCGTCCAAATTGGGGCGAAATTCCTAGGGTCTGAAAATCGACCCCCAGAATTTCGCCCCAATTTTAACGCAGTGCCCCTCGCCTGGATCGCGCGACTCCAACGATCTATGTTTCGTCTTGATCAGTTGAGTATTACCCTCTCTACGAGCCTTGTAAAGTTCGGGATTATATAATTTCTCAGGCGCCGAGTGCATGGATTTTAGAAAACTGCAGTAAACGCCATTTTAGTAGCCATTTTTATATTGGTTGTACTCGAGATTTGTGGGCTATTGAGTTTGAGAGCTCGGTCGGCACTGCTATTTTGCTCATGTGTCGAATGGGACTGGAACTCCTCAATTGATTATGTGTAACCCAGCAATAGGACTTTGTATAGTATTGCACACCGGGTAACCGCAAGACAAGTAAGGTACGGCGCTGTATTAGTATTCACAAAACCTTAAGGTCGATGTTACCTCAGAATATAGCCAGCCGTGGGTGAAAACCGCCGGGGAAATGCTCTTCTTGGCCACCAATTGTAGCATATATTGTAGAGACTTATATGTAGAATCACACGTAAATAAACGAGATAAAAATGTATTGATTGTATAGAAAGAGAGAGAGTAAAGACAGTGAAATAGAGAAGAGAAGATGAGGATCCAAGGGGCAAAAAGCACCACTATTCATACCCCAAAAACACCCGAGTCATACGTCGCCGGCCCCGGGGTGAGCATCGCCCTGTATGAACGTGACGCCCCCCCCAGAGCTCGGTCCCTTTCCGCCCTTTCCTCCACGAAGGCTTTGCATTCCTGTAATGTTGTTACGATTGACATGTCTAGCCAACCCCGGAATTCTGACAAGTTTTTTTGCGCTGATCTTCGCTCCGAATTGAGATCTGATTGTCCTATACTTTGTACATTTAGTCCCAGAATTAGCAATACGGCAGGTGTTACAGTGTTCGAATTAAGTCTTGGTCTGAATCCCGTGTTGCATGAAACGTAGAAATCTGATGGCATCATCGCCTATTTCCTCACGAATTAAGCTCAAGCCCCTCCCGCGTGATCGTTTTCATCTTAATTCAATCGTCTAAGTTTCGGCTCAAACATATTTCCTTTAGGGTGAATGCACTCACGGTATTCCAGACCTCTTTCGCCTGTGGACGATTCCTTGGTTCAGACGCCCAGCATGATATGAGGAGCGACCATAACTTGTCCCCGTCGTTGCTGCGCCACGGAATCGAGTCTATGGGTCGCAATGGTGGCTCCATCAATACACTCGGCCCCATCATTACACTCTCGGATTTTCCAAAGTACGGCACTCTTCCCGTGATTGTTTCCTGTTGTTAACATGGTCAACACCACGAAACTTATAGCATCGGGGTGAACATACAAGAATTGTCTACGAGAGAAATCTTCTATAAATATGATCAGCGGGTACTAGGAATGCCTGGTTACGTACCATGCCAAGTGCATATATGTCGGCTGCAAAGCTGTTTGCAGTGGTTCCTTCCCTTTGCTCTGGCGCCTTGGAAAACCTGTATCAGCGCCAATCGAGATTTTTTGATCATGGGCTTACTATCCAGCGTAGCGACAATGAGGTATTTGGCCTGGTATTCGTGAACCGCAGTGAGTGCAAGGTGACAGTGTGCCCAAAGTCGGTGATGACAGGTGTCCCATCGTTAGAGATCAAAACGTTATTCTACATTGCTAAGATTAGCGGCGTCATACGCTTGCGTTAGATCTACTTACACCTTGAAGCTTGCCGTGGATCTAAGTGGCTCATCTGTCAGGAAACGAAAATAAAGGCATGGACACACTTACGATCCCTGCATTGTGTAAATACAGCAAGCCCTCACATATCGCATTGCTCTGTATAGGAACGCAATCAAGTGTTACTCATATAACCACGAGACGTAGGCAAGGAAAACGAACCATTTGGCAGCGGTCGGCTTCGGGATGCTGTTGGAGGTAAGAAGGGAGGTTTTCGTTCTGCATCCAATCGCATGCTATCCCGATCCGGCCCCGGAACTCCACAAGCCCGAGTGGCTGAAGCACGTTCTGATGCTTGCACTGCGACCACCTATGTAATTCTCGGGCTGCGTCCTGTTGTTCCGTCATATATATGCAAATCGAATGGCGAGAAGAGAGTTACCTACCTTCAGGATTTTCCGATACTCACGCGGGTTGAGTTGAATCATTATTATTTTTATCGCAACTTGTGAATGATTGTGGAGGTTTCCTCGATATAAGTCACCGAAGACACCGTTGAATACTGGCCGTGAGGTGCAGGAGGTGAGATCCAAATCTGAAGTGATGTTCTTAAAACCATAGCTGCCGAGAACCCCCATAACGTCGTCCATAGACTGAGAATTGAGGAGACTTGGTGAGAGTCACAGGGACAGGATATAGCCAACGTTACCATCAGGTGATCCAGGACATCATCCAGCTCTAGGACCCTCGGCTTCAACCCTTCTGGGGATATAGTTTGCATCTGGGAACAACGCGTTTAGTATAGATTAGACTTGTAATTCCGATTCAGTAAACGCACAGTATCCCACACGGTGCGAGCACGCGGGCGATCCTTTGGTATGTACTCCCAGCAGCTTTGAAGTAGCGACCACAATGTGTTTCCTTGCTTGCTTTTTGATGCGATGAAATGTTCGGGTCGGAGTATCTGTTTCCGCTTGAGAATTGCGTTGATGACCTTGATGTCGTCTGGTATGTCGGCGTACGGCACCTCGCCGGTGATTGTTTCCTTTTAGTCGTGATTTTAGGGCAATGCGATACATAAGTGCTATTAAACATCAAACTTACGAGTATTGTCTACAACAAAGATTGAAGGTTGACAACGAGTAGCACGTATTATAACTGTGTAGAGACTTACCAAGCCTAGCGCATACACATCCGCAGCAGTACTATATGTCCCAGACTCTTCTAACAGCTCGGGAGCCTGAAAGCTCATGATAAATAATGGCAGTGTTCTTCAGATGGAAGAACCTACCGTCCAACGAGCGGAAATACTAGATCTGTTTGTGGTTGTAGTATACTGTAGTGTGCATTCTTGCAATACAGTATTTCCGAAGTCGGTGAGCATAGGCGTCCCATCATTGGACATGAGCACGTTGAGCTGAATTCAACTCGGTTAATGCCCCTTCCTGACAGGTTTGGTTCACTCACTCCTTTGAGGTCGCCATGTATCTGGGCAACATAAGCGGTTTATGCAAGGTAGGGGGGCAAAACACTTACAATATTGACTTCGTGAAGATACGAGACGCCTTCACATATTCCAGTGCTCTATGAACGCCAGCGCCATTGGTTAGCACATGCTTGCCGACAGAAAGGCGCGAGACCCGTACTATCTTGCAGCGGTCGACGTCGGGGTGTTTCTCGAGATACGCTGGAAGACACCCTTTCTCCATCCACAAGGATACCATCCCGATTTGGTCACGGAGATCCACAAGCCCTAATAGCTTAACTACGTTTGGGTGTTGGCATTTCGACCACTTGTACAGCTCTCGCGCCGCATCCTATTACCCGCTTAGTCACGTGCTGAAAATTCGGAAAAGACTAGCACCTTCAAGGGGTTACGATCCTCGCTGGAGTTGAGCTGGATCCTCATCATTTTGATCGCGACCTGAGAGCCGTCGAGTAACCTGCCTCGGTATACGTCACCATCACCACCGCCCGATATCGGGCGATCGCCGCAGGATGAGAGATCTAAATCGGCGGTAATGTTTTTACAGCCATGGGCACCAAGCAGCCCGATAACATCGTCTATAGTCTAAGGTCGTGTGACCCTGGTGAATAGTATGTAACGAAGATCTGGGTTACATACCATTAGGCTACTCAGAACAGGTAGCTCTCCGATGCTCAGTCGCAGCCCCTCTTGAGTGACAGTCTTCATCTAGCGATAAAATATCTCAGTCTCAATTAAAAACACCATCCCAAACTTGTACACGCACAATGTCCCAGACGTCGCGTGCGCGTGGACGTTTCTCTGGGTCGTATTCCCAACAGCTTGTCAATATCGACCATACTGTGTCTCCTTGATTGCTAGTAGATGGGATGGAAAGCAGAGGCCGGCGGGGGATCTCTTTCTTTATAGCAACCGCGGTAATTACCATTACGTCTGACATGCGAGCGTATGGTATCTCGTCCGTGATGGTCTCCTGTTAAGTTAAAACGTCAGTGTTGTAATCGACGTCAATTCAGACAAAAATTAGACGCACCAGAATTGTCTACGGAAAAGGCCAAGACGTGGATACAACCATGATATGATCTGTGAAAGGACGTACCATTCCGAGCGCATACACATCTGATGCAAAACTACGGGTGCCTGACCCAGTCAATAGTTCTGGTGCCTAGAGGATTTAATATTAGCGCTGCTCAGAATACTAGTAAACATATATTACAGCCCAGCGCCATGATAGGGCATTCCTGGTGCCCTGAGTGAAAACTGCTCGGCTATTCACTAGAATGGAGTTCCCAAAGTCGGCAATCATAGGTACTCCTTCATCCGAAATCATCACATTAACCTGTGTTGTTCCGGTCAATAGGCCATTTCCTTTAAAATTACACTTACTCCTTTGAGGTCCCCGTGCACCTGGCAGAGCCGGTGAATGAGAGTGGCGAATGAGAGTGGTGAGGGAGCTCAAATGGTACTTACGATCCCCTGATCATGTAGATATGACAGGCCTTCACATATCTCGGCGCTCTGAAAACAGACCGTGAGCTCGGAGAAAACGGACGGACTGGAAAATGAACCATTTGGCAACGATCTGCTGTAGGGTACCCTGCATGGTACGATCGAAGGTTCCCTTTCGGTATCCAGGGGGATATCATGCCGATCTCGTTGCGAAATTCTACAAAGCCCAGTAAGGGAAGCACATTTTTGTGCTTGCATTTCGACCAGGTGTGAAGCTCGTGCGCGGCTTCCTGACCAACGCTCAGAAATAGGACAATAACCAGAAGGGGATAAAAGTACCTCGAGAACCTTCCGGGGCTCGTAATCGCTGACACAAATCCTCGTCCTTTTGATCGCGATCTTCGAATCATCGCGGAACCTACCTTGGTACACGTCACCAAAGCCACCCCTGAATCTGGGGTAGAGGCCGCAAGAAGCAAGGACTAAGTGATCTGTAACGTCCTGGCAGCCAAGACGACCCAAAGTAACAACGACGTCATCGTACGGCTATGCGCTGATTGGTCAAGTAATCAATACCCGGATATAACTTATGACACGCACGATAGGCTTAGTTCGCTATGAAAGCAATGGGATTACTTGATATGAGAGGATGGTATCAAAATTGGGGATAGAACGCACTTCCTACGCGCGATAGTGTTATGAGATAAGCGGAACATGCCCCACTACAACAGAACTTACTTCTGGCTGTGGAAGATCAATGTGTCCCGTGAGTTAGTATTTCTTAAAGTACCCTGATCATGACTCACGAGCTATGCAATGGAAACGAGTGCATCCGGTCAATTATATCCTCTAAAACAAACCCATGCGTTTAAATCTCACCACCTGAGAGAAACCGGCAGAATCAATATATCAGCGATCCATTCCCTTTTACATTCTTTAACCCACTGTTGCTAAGATACTACGGATCCCTCTTATAGCATTGCTAAAAGCAAACATTTTTTTTAACAAGAGAGCTTTGAGTGTTGGTTCTTCTGCAACTCGGGTTGACGTTATGTGAAAACCACGCTTAGCGCTGTGCACCGCGGAGTTCGCACAGCCTGTTCGGTTGTTCTGATCCTGTTTGGCCTTTGAGTGATAGCGATTTGCAAAAAAGCATACTGGACCCGACCGGGAAGCGGGACATTTGGGTTGTCGGGCACATTGCACAACACATACCCAATGGATTAATCTCGTTCTTTCGCGTGCATATAGAGAATTATTTTGGATATTACATGTAAGGATGTGCACAAAACTGTCTTACCGTGGTTTAGACCTAGCAGTCAATCTCTCGGAGTGAATCAACCTTAAATCATCAAATGCCGGGAAGCGGGGCACATGATTCGAACGATGTGTCTGCCCTCCAGAGGCACTCTCCCGTATTTCATTCTCACTATATGCACCTATAAACACTTACAGTATGATTTGCGTGGGGATTTGAGGAATCTACAGAAGGCGATTGGATATCCCACCTGGACACTCACTACATTTCTAGGGGAGCGTGAAAATCAAAGGGGGGCGTTGGAAAATCTAGGAAACGCTTGCATGCATCGTTTCGGGCGTCTGGGCGAGGTGGAGGATATTGGGAGGGCAATCGAATATAAGACCCAGGCGTTCCAGCTCACCTCGAAAGATCATCCAGATATTCCTCGTCTATTGGACAACCTCGGCACCTCGTACAAGCGTAGGTTTGAGCGTCTAGCCGAGGTGACGGACTTCGCGAGGGCAATCGACTGCCAAACTCAGGCAGTTCAACTCACCCTAGAGGGGGATCCAGACATGCACAATCGATGGAACAACCTCGGCGGGTCGTATATGCGTCGGTTCGAGCGCTTGGGCGAGCTACGAGACATCGTGAGGGTAATCGACTGCCAAACTCAGACGGTTCAACTCACTCCGGAGGGGCATGCGGACATGCCTAGTCGATTGAGTAACCTTGGTGGTGCGTATATGTTCTAAGCAGGCTAGAAGATATTATGAAGGCAACCGATTGCCAAATTCAGGCAGTTCAGCTCGCTCCGGGGGGACACTCAAGCTTACCCGATCAATTGAGCGGCTGGGGAAACTCGTACATGTCTCGGTTCCAGCATCTGGGCGAGATGGAAGATATCATGAAGGCAATCGACTGCCAGACTGAAGCTGTTCGGCTGACCATGGCAGGAGATTCAAACATGCACATTCGTTTAGACGGTCTGGGAACCTCGAATAGATGTCGGTTCGAGCGTCCGGACGAAGCGGAGGATATCACGAGGGCAATTGAGTGCCAAACTTATGCCGTCTAGCTCATTCATACCTGCCCAGTCTGTTGAATAGTCTGGGAAACTCATATAGGGGGCGATTCGAGCCTCTGGGCGAGGCGGAGGAAACTGCGAAGTCGATCAACTGCCAACCCAAGCTGTTCAGCTGACTCCGGAGGGGCATTCAGACATGCCTGGTCGACTGACATGCCTGGGAATCTCGTACAAGGAACTATTCGGATGCTTGCACGAGCTAGTGGATCTTAACAAGGCGATCAACTGCCAAGTTCAGGCAATTCAACTCATTCCAGAGGAACATCCGGATATGCTCATTTTATTGAACAACCTGAACGGCTTATATCTGTGCAGTTTTGAGCATCTAGGAGAGTCGGAAGACATCACCAAGGCGATTGACTACCAGACTCAGACAATCGCTCATATTCCTGACAGGCATGCATCCAAGTCTACCTATCTTTACAAGGGGTTAGGGAAAAAGCCTAAATCAAATTATCAATAATTACACT
>JANWGL010000948.1:0-18647 GCA_025200755.1 Ceratobasidium sp. C01
GCATATATTGACATAGTCGCTGGAGACAACACGAACCAGTAACTCAAAATCGTGTTTGAGAGCTCAATCATCTCGCGCGGTGTCTCTTCGTCGAACCACCGGAATATCATCTGCACATCGGCGAAATGACCAACTCCAAAGCGAGGTAGCCAATATCCAGGCTGAGCGTACTGATACGACCTACGAAACAAGTTAGACAAACAGGCCTCCAAATAAGCGCTGAATCACGAGCTCACCAAACGGGTAACCCAGCGCTAACAGCTTCTCTCGTAAACTCCCTCCTCGGTCCTTCAAAGAGCCAATCTCCAAATATCGCCGAGCCCCTCTTTGTTTGTCTCCCTAGACCGAACGTCTCGTCGCCTGTTCCGTATGGAGATCCCGCTGCGGGATCGTCTGGGTACTTGTCGATGAATGCTTGAAGGGCTTGACCAGCGGAGGGTGTTTCGATGCCGAACGTGAGTCCTGGGCGGGTTTGGGAGAAGAAACTGAGGAGAGAGGCGTTGGTCGGCATGGATGGTACGCTGTGGAGATTCGTTCAAGGTATGTAAGAAGGAGAAGAGCCAGGGAGACGAGGAAGGGGGCGTACAAATCTGTCCCTTCGTCGAGCGTTCCGCCTATGAGAAGCGGGATGTTTACGAATTGGTGGTTTCGTGCGATTTTGGCGGGCTCGTCGAAGAAAAACTCGTCGTCCGGGAACTACACAGTGTTGTCAATAACTATCGGTTGGGTTTGAAGTGCTTGCTCTTAAGACTTACTACTGTCGGTGCAAATGCAATGGGGGCCGGATCCATTGCTTTTAACTCATCAGGTATCCTAAATGCCTCCCAATTGGCTGCTTGTAGGTCTTCGGTGCTGGAACGACGCACACATTCAAAGCTCTACAATGCCGAGTTATTATCATAAAGCCAATAGCCCCATGTTTAAGAAGAAACTGACCTCGCGGAGGACTGAAGAAGGACCGGAACCGGAGGGTGCAGGACAAGACAAGCGCTGAGCTAGAAGGTCATACGCTGTTTGACGTGTCCTCTTGGAAAGAATAGCCGTTGACATCCTAGCAATACAACCGTGTTAAGAACGTATAGGTAAAACAGTTTCACTGGTAAAGAAAACGTACGTAGAAGGTGTCCCGCTCTGCATAATCGCTCCCCGGAAGATAGACCCTGTCTTCCCACCCTTGAACGACATTTGCGCGCCAACGCTCACTGAGCCGGCGGACTCGCCGAAGATGGTGATCTGCAAGGGTATACAAAGCTCGCGAGTTAGTTTAATTAATTACTCGATCCGAATAGAACGGTCGTTAGTGAGAAGACAGTCGGCAAGGTAAACGCGCCTTCTTAGGGTCGCCTCCGAATTGGGCAATATGAGTGTGTATCCATTCAAGGGCAAGGCGCTGGTCGAGGAGACCAAGATTCCGCGCGTTCGAGGCGGCGGATTCAGCACCGAGAGGGACTTGACAGACGTCAGACGAGTAATCAGAATATAGAGGAAGAACATAACTTACATCCAAACATCCCTAGACGATAGTTCATGCTAGCAACGATGACTGGTTTTCCCTATTGAATCATAGTGTGCATGAGCACAGCAATTAGAATTGAGAGGCGTTGGGGATCACATACTAATTCTATTGACGCCTGGACTAGTCCGTCCGCCGCGTATTTCTGTGTTGAGCCATTAATGAACGCCCCTCCATCTGAACGTGCTAAGTTAGATTTAGATTATCGCAATATAAAAAAGACGCGCATATCCAGACTAAAACCGGGAGTCCATTGGCTAATTCTTCCCCAAGGGATACTTTCAGTGCGCGAGGGACGTGCGGGACCCAGACGTTGAGACTGAGGCAGTCCTCGGAGATCGGGTACGGGACGGGGGCGCTCTGCGGGCACGAGGGGCCAAAGGTATAGGCGGTACGGACAATTCTTGACGTTTCATTCGTGGGAACGGGTTCAGTAGGGGGGATGGGCGGGCGGAAGCGTAAAGCGCCGGTCGGGGGACTGGCGTATGGAATCCCTAGGAATTTTGTTTGTCTAGTAAACTTAGTTTAGTAGCGGTTGAGGTAGACCGAGCCTAGTGCTTACTTGAGAGTGACATCTCGGTGGCCGACGTAGGTGACGTCCCCGACGTGCACGACATTCTTCTGGTGGGAGCCGAGTTGGGAGATCGGGAAGATTTGACAGGCAAAAAATACTAGTGCACAGATGAAAAGCAGGCGTACGTAGGGCGGTATGCGCCTCTGCTTTGGCGAAAACGGCGGGAGGACGGCCTCGTGCTTCATGGCAGCGGTAGGCGTCAAGCGTGCCGGAAGACAGGGTGCATGCATGGAAGCGGTGGTGCTAGGCAGAACCAAGGGACGCGGGGCAGGGCAATGCAGGGACGGACCAATCAAACGCCACTTTAGCGGATTGGAGCAATTGTTATTCTTGTCGAGCGAAGAAGCGTGAAAGCCCAAGGAAAGCAATCGTAAGGAGCTTTATCGTCTGCTGCGGTGCGTAAACTGAGCTCTCGGTTTGTTTCCCGCCCCGATGTCGCATTGGTCCAGAGTGCTGCGTCGTTTGAGCAAACGCAGAAAGACAACCCACGCTTACCACGACGAGAACATCGGCGATAGTCCCGTTCTCCTTCCCAACCTCCTCCCCCGTCCCATCATCGTTCCCGCCCCTGTCCTCACCCCGCGCGAGAATAGGCCTGTGATGGACATCGACGCACGCTCGCACCAGCCCCAGTCCAGCACCGACAGCAGCCAGCGTTGGGTCTCCGCTGAAGAAGGACCACCGAGCCCCCAGCCCCAGTCGAACGACCCCTCTTCTTGGGGTGCCAACTTTTGGGTGACGATCATCGACCCCCAGACGCAGAATCACTTTTACGCGTGTCCAGCGACAGGAGAATGCAGTTGGGATGCCCCAGTGGGAAACTTTGTGTGCGTAGCCCGTATTTGGTACTTGATTTAAGCTGACGCGACGTAGACTGCCGCCGTCGACTGAAGGTGAATGGTGGGAGCTAAACGACGAATCGCGCTCGCCACCGGTCCCGTACTATCACCACACACGTACAGGCGAGACGTCTTGGACGCGTCCCGTTGGTACTTTTGTTATCCCCCTCGGTATCGTACAGACCACGACGCTAGGCCGCCGCCTCAGCCGTAATGCACATCACCCCACCTCCTCTGTCGCCTCTGCCCCGACTCCCGCGATCCGCCACATCACCGAGGAAGAAGAACCACCAATGACACCCCGTTCACGAGCCGCTTCCGCTACACTCAGTCCTCCCTCCCATTCTCCACGAGGTGCCCGCCGCACTACTTCAGAACACCTCCGCCCCCACGTCTCAACACTGCCACCCATCCCAGCCTCGCCTTTCAACTCTGTTTCGGCGGTCGACCTTCCGTCACATTCCCCAGTCACACCGGACGCATCCACTCCGGGTTCGGAGCAGCCCCACCTCGAACCAGGAAGAACTCCACGCGTGCGGACGATTTCCACGGGCACTACGCGTGCTGGTAGATCAACTGGGAGTGGGTACCTCCAAGGGCAGAGCGAACACTCACTCGATGGTGCTGCCGCCGGGATCGTCTCTTCTGCCGGCTCAGGGAGTGAAAATGGCATCGTGCCTGCTTCGCGGAAGGTGCCTGATTCGACTCCGGCGTTAACTGCGCAGGCGAAGGGAAAAGGTGTAGCAAGAGACAAAGAAGTCGACGGCGAGCCCGAGTCCATACGCAGCAAACGGGCAGGTGGAGCTGGGACTAGCGTCGATAGTACTGGCCTTGGTCTCAACGGTGGTGGAATCCTCATATCTCGCCCTCTCTCTGAGCAGATCCCTCGTACAAAGTCTGATGCAATTCCTTCCGCCCCTGCGCGCATGACGAACGAGTACCCAGCTTGGGCGCTATCAGACAATATCCAACCTATGCGATTACCGGTAGACTTTAAAGGTGGAAACGTAAAGATTGGAGAACCGATTCTGGATCCCGAGGCGGCGGCGAGTATGAGTCCAATTAACCACGAACGGGCAAGACCTATCCCCGTGGAGCCGATGGCGACGAAACGGTTGAGCACAGGAGACCATAAGATGTTACCGAGGCGGCTGGCGGAGGACATCCAGCAGTTCCAGGTGTCCGATTTCGCGAGGCGGTATTTCTCGACGCATAAGACTGGATTGATCTTCAGGCGGCGCGTGCCGGTTGAGCAGCTTATGGTTTGGCAAAAGGTGCGTGCGTTCCCCGTTACTCTCCTCACACTGATTCACATTCTTTCTATGGGTCCATAGCCTCCTCTTACGTCCCCCTTACTCATCCTAAATCGCTCGCTCCACAAAGACGCGGTCCTGATATTCAAAGTCATCCAACGCATCATGGGTGACCGGGAACGCGACCGGCCCGTTGGTGTGCGGGTTCAACCTTCAGAAAGCCATCTCGTGGCCACTGCAATGCTGTCGGATCCAAGTTCCTCGCCGGGGAAACGCGGGAAAGCTGGTATAGGGAAGATCGCAGGGACAGGTGGAGATGTGTTAGAGGAAGAGAGGTGGCTGCTTGCTGAAGGGATCGACCATGGGGAGCTTAGGGATGAGATCTACTGTCAGGTCGTGAAGCAGTTGACGGATAATCCTAGTCCGTAAGTATGCTTTTGACTATTGACTGATTGACGCGACTGAATTTGGTTGACTGCTTGGCAGGGAAAGCACGTTTCGCGGGTGGCAGCTTCTATGTGTCTTGCTTGTTACGTTCCCTCCGTCCAAGAACTTTGAAGGGTATCTTCGGTCCTTTATGCTCAGCAAGATCAAACAGACGGAAGGTCGGATTGACGTTATGGCCAAGTACTGCTTGCACCGTCTGCCGGTCGTTGCGAAGAAAGGACCAAGAGGGAAGCCTCCAACTGCTCAGGAGATTATCAATGCCTCTGTGAGTAGCTAGCTCCTTCAGACTCACATGTATTCCTATACACCCTTAACTCCTTGACTGTTCACATGTGATAAACTAACACCATGCTTCGCAGGACTCAGCTTTTAACCCTTCAACGTTTGGCGAATCCCTGTCCGCCATCATGCGTCTCCAGGAACGTACATATGCGAGCAGCAAGGTGCCGATCATCCTCCCCTTTTTGGCGGACGGTATCCTCGCACTCGGAGGGACCAAGTCCGAAGGGATATTTAGGATCCCTGGAGACGGAGACGCGGTGTCGGATTTGAGGGTTAGGATTGATAAGGGGTTTTATAATCTTGAGGGTGAGTTTTCATCAAGCGAATGCCCGTCGTGCCCGAAGCTGAATGGGATATTGCGTCTTAGGGATTGACGACTGTAATGTCCCTGCCTCGCTCTTCAAGCTCTGGCTTCGGGAGCTGCAAGAACCGCTCATTCCGACGGACATGTACAACGCCTGCATCGAGAGCGCTGAAGACCCCGAAAGGGTAGTCTCACTCGTTCGCGCGCTGCCTCCGAACAACCGACGGGTGCTGCTGTTCGTGATCAGCTTTTTGCAGCTGTTCTTGCCAGATCATGTGGCGGGCGTGACGAAGATGACGAGCGCGAATTTGGCGCTTGTGATGGCCCCGAACTTGTTGAGGTGCGATTCTGAGTCGATGGCTGTTGTGTTTACGAATGCTAGGTGGGTCGAGTTTATTCTATCTGAACGAGATGGCAGAAGACTAATGCGTCATTTGGTATAGGTTCGAGCATATATTCGTGCACAACTTACTGTTACATCTCAAATGTAGCAAGATCGACCCAGACTATGTGCCTATACATGGCCTAGGCGCGAGCTCCTCAGGTTCACTAGGTGCACCACGCGCGTCTCAATCCAGGAACCGCACGAAAAGCCACCGAGACTCTGCTGGAGTCGGTGGACGATAGTTATGATGTGATGGTCGCGACGGCTACGACTCCAACGACTTTTATTCCTTTATCATGAGTTTCCTGGGAAACGCGCGATACGACCCGGCTAGAATGACAACGACTCCCCTTTGACGCGCTCTTCACGTTTACATTGTATATTTCTTGCTATCTTTTTCTTTTGGTTTTCAGTTATGCCTTTCTGGTTGTTTTGCTCACACTCGCAATGTACTTCTTATGCCATAACTTACATCATGTGTTCTCATTCCTCGCGTACATAGCTTAGAAGTTGGATCACAATCAATCTGCTGTTGTTGTTGGTCCTGGTGATTCAGAGACAGCGAAGTAGATAGTCTATAGCAGCAGGATAAGTTAATACACAAAAGTCCGTTCATGCGCGGCTCCATGGGAGAGGTCCTCGATACAATTCGTTAGAGGGTGGGCACCAATCAAGAAGGGGGCCTAGCTCGGGGGCAGAGCTATGATAGGGGTGGAAGCGCGAACCAATGTTGCGTGACCGACGTTTGGCGGCGAGGAACCCGTGGCAGCCGTACAAGTCTTGGGTGTACGGCGTGAACCCATTCTTAAGCTGCCCGTAGAGTTAGACACCGAAATCACCGAGAAAATGGCGAAGCGTACCTCCCCAGTCCGTGCGGTTTCCAAATCTCCGCTTCCTGCTACGTCCACTCCCACATATTTAAACTTCCCGTACGGCCACCTCAACGCACGTGCATGTAGCTTCTCGAACCTGTCTTCCTTGACACCGAATCCGACAATGGTTATGCGGCGCGGGTACCGTCCTGTACGCTCTTTGAATCGAGCAATTGAGAATAAGAGGTTCTGAAACGAGTCGAGCGCGAAATCTTCGGTTGTTGCACGTGCAAATGGTTCCGAAGATGAAGATGGCAGGAGGGAGGATGCGAGTGCGAGGGAGAGGTAGGATTGGGCTTCCGTCAAGTGGGTTGGTTTACGCGTTTGGCCGCTTTGGTAGAGGTTTCAGTGTGAGTTGGCAAGTTAGGCGAGAGGACCTACCCGCTGAAAACAAGGAGACTATTCTTATCTGAGAGAACTAGCTCTGCGCTAATGCTCGCGTGGTTAGAAGCTGTGAAACATATGTATTTGGCTCTGGACTCACCCTTTTGCGATATGGGCATAGAAAGCCTCTGGGTTGCCACGGCCTGCCTGAGCGACGTCGAGCACCCATTCGGAGTCTAGTCTATGATCTTCGGGATCACCGCCCTTCCATATGGCGTGCCCCGCAACGATAATCAAGTGGTTTAGATCAGGAATGCTGTCGTTATAGGTGACAGTGTCTGCAATAAGCTCTGGTACAGAATCAAAGCGCTGAGTGTAGGCTGAACGAGAGAGTAAAAAGGCATAGCGCAGGTTGGCGAAAATCGAGACTCCTAGTACGCATCCAAAGATAACGAGTGCAAGGTTTGTTGCCCGAGATCTTGAAAGAAGGCGGTCTCGAAGGGAACCAACAGGGGTTGGCTGGGCTAAAGAGCGATATTTTTGTCGTCTAAAGTTGGAGTTGTAGGTAGGAAGCATTATGGAATTATACAGGCAGAAATTGTCCAAGTGCCGCAAGATAAACAAAACAAGAAAGAACCAGGAAACTTCGAGGAGATTGTGGTTGATAAGTCGTAGGCGCGGAGCCTCACATGTGCACGTGACATAAACTACCAATCCCAACGGTGACCACAATCTTGACCCAACGGCTGCTCGTGCCAACTCAAGATGCTTCCTGTGAGTCCTACGAACCATGTAGGAGGTCGTTTTAAGTGAACTGATATCTCAATAAAGTCCGGCCCCTCTCGCATTAACTCCCCAAGCGACCTTGACCATGACGCGCACACACTTCTCACACCAACGCTGTCAGATTGCCTTGATCCAACTGTCTGCCTTGAGCGCGCCGTATTGAACCCTACCAACCAGTCTGATCGTTCTAGTCTTACTCACCCCCTTTCTCGCGTCGACGAATCCCTTTTATCTCTGGGTTTCGGCGCTCAACAGCTACGATTCGCACGAAATACTCTCAAGCATGTACAAGCCCAATCGAATGTACTTGCTCCTGCAAACAGACTCCCCCCCGAAATATTGACCTGTATCTTTACTTTGGCGACAACCTGCATTCTTGATGACTCTGTCTCACAGGGAAAGGATAGGAAGCTTTCAGTTGGTAGCATATCCTCCGTCTGTAGCTACTGGAGGAAAGTGACACTTGGGGCGAGCTTGTTATGGTGTCATATTGACCTCAGTGCTGGAAACCGATTAGATACGCCTCTCACCTTTTATGCAACCAAGTCGTTGGAGAGAGCAGGGGGGCTGCCCTTGCATATTCATATTACAGGCGCGAAGTTCGACAAACCAAATGTCCGGCATTTGATTGAGGTTCTATCCCCCTATGCCAAACAGATTGTGTCGCTCCACTTCGAACTTGGTATCCCGGTAGCGTACACAGTCATCGCCGGCCTATTTGAAGATTTTCGGCAGAGCTCAATTCAGGAGCTTCATATGGATGATTGGTCTGGAACCATAGAAAGAATAGAACGTGCAGGAGCGGGTGTGTCTGCCGCAGCCCCCACTCTTTCCGACTTTCCAAAATCCTTGACAACACTTGGTCTGTGCGGCCCTCTTTTGGATGTGTCTAGTTATGTTTTCTCCGGGCTAACAGAACTGGTTCTCAATCCTTTTTATGATGTCTCCTGGAAGCATTCTGAGCTCAATGGATTTTTAAGGTCCTGCCCTAAGCTCCGTGTATTGATCCTCGGTGTTCCACCATTCATTGACGATGAACCTAATACAGAGGGAGAGCTCGACGTGCCCCCGCCACCCAGAGTCGATCTCAAATATCTTGAAGTCCTAGACCTGCGCGAAAGCCTATTCAAAGACGCGATTTCGATGCTTTCCTGGATAGATGTCGGATCCAGTGCGTTGAGCCTGAGTCTGACCTCGAACAAACAGGGTAACCCCACGAGCGACCTGCCCAGACTACGACCTTTCATCCAGCGATCCTGTGTAGCACGCTTTTGCTTGTATGCAGATTATCGCAAAGAAGTGGCTCTCGAGTCCCTGTGTTCTTTCCTTCAAGAATTGTTGCCTCATGTTGAAGAGCTTGCCTTTCAAGGCAATGAAGTCTACCACGACCATCCTTGTAAGGCCGAAGGGCGGCCTCGGAAGGTGGGGGACCGGGATACCGGTCCCAAGGGGTCCTCAGCGGGGGTCATAGGGCATGCAGCAGTCATGGAACAGGTGTAACGAGTGTGTAATAGACGTCTAGCGAGAGGACATAGGGGCCACGCGGGCAAGAGACAGGCAAACGAGAGTGTTGGTGGTGGTTGTAAAGCTAAGGGTCTGGTGGGTCATGTGACCCACCATTGCTCCCCCTTACACCCCCCCCTTCAGAACTCCTGTGGAGTTCTCAAAACACAACAAGGGTGAGAAATATAAATCAGAAAAGTGCAAGGAGAGACCAATAATGATAGTGGAAAAGGTGTCAAGAAGTTAAACAGAGAGAATATAAAAAATTCAATTAAAAAGCGAACATGAAAGAAAAGAGAAAATCCCTGAATACACAGGGAATTAAGATAAGGAAAGTTACCAGTGTACACTGGCACATGTATCCCAGGGTTTCTCCAGAGGTAGACCCTCCACAGAGACAGAACTGCAAGGGAATTAAGGTAAAGGAATGCACAAGGTTACTCCTTATAGCCAACCCTCCACAATCCTGCTCCCATAAGGGAATTACAACCAAGGAATGCACTTGGTTACAGGATACAGCACCCTTGACCAGGGTGACCCGGTACTACGAGGTAATAAATGAACAGGCATTAAGCCTGCTAAGGGAGAAGAAGAGCAATTAAGCTCAAAAATACAGGGATAACTACCCTGCTGGGTTTACCAGTGGGCATTGTAAAGTATGTAGATGCAGCATCATGCTGCACCTGGTCTGAAAGATCGCACCAGGCTAAATTATAGCCCGGTTCTGTCCCAATTTGTTGGCTCCAGGTACTTAAAGTACCCAGGTATGTATACCACCTGCAGGGTGGCAACACGATGACCAAGTTGGGAGCACAAACACATAATCAACTCGCACATTGTGTGCAAATCAAATGAGCTATAGAGGGCCCCCAAACTTGCCCAAATGAGTGAGTAGCAGTAAATAACCCCAGTGATCTGGGGTTGTGAAGAAATCCATCTCCTGCAACGAGCAGGAGTCAAAGCGTTTGGCTAAGGGGCCCATTCGACGCGCAAAAGCGCGCCGATTCTAATGAGCTATTCCACCGTGCGTTACGCGCGGAAACGAAGGAGATATGGCCCAAATACCTGGGTATGCTAATCCCAGGCACAACAAACACCCCCTCAGGCATTGTTGAGAGGATATTGTGGCCCAAATCATAGCCCATATAATTGGGACGCATCCTGCGCCTCCAACGGGCCGTTAGGGAAGCACAGGCTCGCTCAACTGAGCGAGTAATGAAGGAAATATCCGGAAATCCGGGAAAGAAATGATAGGCACCTCCCCCCACAGGGAGGAGGAAAAACAAGGGGAGAAGACACCCATTCGATGCGTACTGGCGCGCTGAGTCGAATAAGCTATTAAGCTCTCCACCACTCGCCCACCTGGGCGAGTTATTAATGAAATCTCCTGGTATATCAACCCAGGGGATATTGAAACTCTCCTCCTGAGGCAAGGAGGAGTCGTACCGACCCGTGCAGAAGCCCGTTAGGTTGAGGCTCCTCTTGTGCGTCAAACGAGCCCCCACGGGCAGTGTAACTCGCTCAACTGAGCAAGTAATAGAAAATCCCCCTGGGCCCCAGGGAGGATCAAGCAGTGCCTCCTCAACTAATGAGGGGGCCAAGGACAACGCGCCGGAATCACTCATTTGATAGCCAGGACATAGGCGCATCAAGTGAGCGTTCGATATGGGCGATATTCGCTCGATTGAGCGAGTAAGAGCAATAATAACTCCCGGGGTCCCGGGGTTGGCAAAGCAGGCACCTCCCATTACCTGGAGGCAGCCAATACAGTCGCGAGGCGGCTTGTTCGATGCGCCAGGCGCGCCCGGTTCGAACGAGCTATTACTCGCCCCACGACTCGCCTGAATGAGCGAGACAGAAAGGAAACACTGGGGAACTGGTACCCCAGGGGTGAAGCAGACCCCCATACTGCGCCAATGGGAGGCCAAGCCAGTAAGCAAAGTGGCCCGCAACCTGTCGGCGCAATGTATGCGTCGATTGAGCCCCTGCTGTTGACTCAACTCGCCCCACTGGACGAGTAGTAAGGGGTACATGTCCCAATGGCCTGGGAGGTACTGAGGGCCGCCCCTTGGCATGTAGGGATGCCGTAGAGGCCTGGGTGAGGGCTCGTCAGGTAGGGGCGCCGCTTGCGCGTCTAAAGAGCCCCTGAGGCTGGGATAACTCGCCAGACTGGGCGAATGATAGGATGGAGATTCCAATCGACCGCCCAGGCCACCCCAGTGGTGTAGCCAGGCTGGTGTGAGCGCCAGATACCATCCTGGGACTCCAGGACTGCCCAATTGGGTGAATCGCAAGGGGTACGCATCTGGGATGCGCACCAAGAGATCTGCCACCCCAGTATGATGGCAAGGGTGCTGAGCGCGTCCCAAGGACCTTGGGGAGGCCCAGGACAATGGGAAGAATATCCATGCACCGCCTTGGCGATGCTGCTGCGTTTGGGACGTCCTGGGCGATGCTCCAGCATCGCCCAAGAGCTGAAATGCGTCTGAACGTGTCCAGTTGAGCGGAGATACATCCCTGGCCACCAGGGAGACAATATAAGTCCCCTCAGTGTATGAGGGGGCGTCGGATAGAATACCATGGTGGCTCAATCGATAGCCAGCCCTGCACCGCGTCGAATGAGCCGCTCTTGCTGGCGATACTCGCTCATTTAAGCGTGAGAGAACTCCAGGGGTCCCTGGAGCTGTTGGGATTGACAAAGGTCCGCCTCCCACCTTATGGAGGAGGCTTGAGGGCCTGTGCAAGGGGTTGGCAAGTAGCGGCGCAACGTACGCGTCAAATGAGCCCTTGCGGCCGCCATAACGTGCCCCAGCGGGCGAGTAAGAGCCATTATGGTCTCTGAGACCACAGAGGCCAGTTGAGGCCAGCACCTGGCGCTGTCCTGGCATTCCAGGAGCAGGCAAGATGGCCAGGCGCTCAAGATACGCACCATGGGTGCGTATCACTCTATAGTCCATACCTACTATATTATAGGCATGGCCGGCGAGTCCTGGGACTATCAGGTGTGTCCAAGACTGCCTATGGGTCGTCCAGACGCAGCTAGGACATTGCTGCGCCCATTGGGACATCCAGGACGACGCCTGAGCGTGGCCCACAGGTGGAGGCGCGTCTAGACGCGTTGTCAGAGGTGCTGTCATACGCTGGGTTGCGTACAGCATCAAATCCTGGGTTTGCAGCCAAGCGAGAGGCCACTGATGCTCAAGCGATGCTGTCAAGCCCCCAGGCCCTTCCCTCCAAAAGAAATGAGGGTAGAGCGTTGGCAACGCTTGGGGAGAAGGTGTATAACCCCAGGACATTCCTGGGCAGTAGCCTCGCATCCAAACTGCCAAGAACGCTCGGAATTCCGCCGAAAAATCGGCAGAAATGCGTCCAGCAACGCTAGCTAAAGCTCCCATGAGGAAGCCAAGCAAAGATGACCAAAATGACGCGCCCAGGACTCGTTGGGCAAAAGAAGGGTGTGGTCTAAGACCACACCAAGGCGGTTGCGTGTGGGGCATCCTGGGTGATGCTCCAGCACCACCGAATGGCTGAGACGTGCCTGAGCACGCCAAATCAAGCAAGTATGGGTCCCTGGGCCCCTGGGACACGCTATAAGTCCCCTCATATGCTGAGGGGACGTTGAGTAGAGAGCCAGGAAGGCTCAAGGGATAGCCCTGAATGGGCTGCGTCGAGTGAGCTGCAAATCCCAGGGAAACTCGCTCATTCGAACGAGTAAAGACTTGGAGGGCCCCTGGAGCCATTGGGGTCGACAAAAGGCCGCCTCCCACATCGAGGAGGTAGCGTAGAGACCTGCGAATAGGGTCGATAGGTAGGGACGCGGCGTGCGCGTCGAACGAGCCCCCAAGTCCATTGTAACTCGCTAAACTCGGCGAGTAGCAACAAATGTGGTCCTCAGGACCATATGGGCCACAATGTGTTCGTGGCCCAGTAAGTCGCTGCGCCTGGTGTGACCCTGGGGCTCTGGGGACATAAAATTTGTCCAGGTTCCTTGAATACGTGTCTGGGACGCGTAGCCAGCAGCAGAGCACACCTGGGGGCTCCCAGGCGTGTTGAGTAAGTCCTGGGGGGGATTGGGACCTCCCAGACAATGTAAGTATCGCCCAAATGCAGCCTCTGGGATGCTTCGTAAACCAGGGCGATTGGATCGATGCCAATGCATCGCCCTCCAAGTAGGGTGCATCTAAACGCGCTCTATACTGAGTGATATACTCCCTGGTACCCAGGGAGTATGTATGAGCAATAACTGATCCTGGGACTACCGGGACCAGTGGAGCGACTCCTCCTTGGAGGTGAGGGAGGAACGGCGGCTCATGGATGGGCCTGCTTGATACTGACGCGGCGTACGCGTCGAACGAGCCCTTACGGCCGCCATAACTCGCCCAACTGGGCGAGTAAGGGCCTAAATGGCCTCCAGGACAACAGGGGCCTGTCAAGGCCAGCTCCTGGCGACGTCCTGGCGTGCCAGGCGCAAGCAAAGGTGTCAGGCACACAGGATACGCACCAGGGGTGCGTATCGACCTATAGTACGCTCCTACCATGTCGTAGGAGCAACAGGCGAGTCCTGGGAAAGCCAGGCAAGTCCAGAGGCAGCTCCAACACTGCTGCGTCATGTGGGAGCTCAAGGACGACGCCTGAGCGTCGCTCATAGATGCAGGCGCGTCTAGACGCGTTGGCACAAGTGCTGTCACACACAGGGGTGCGTACAGCGTCAACTCCTGGGGTTGCAGCCAAGCGAGAGGCCAGTGAGGCTCAAGTGATGCTGCCAAGCCCCCAGGCCCTTCCCTCCAAAAGAAACGAGGGTGGGGCGTCGGAAGCGCATGGGGAGGGGTTTCAATGCCCCAGGACATTCCTGGGCTATGTTCTCGCGTCTGGGACGCGAAGAAAACTGGGAATTCTGCCGATTTTCCGGCGGAAATGCGTTTAACAACCCTAGCCAAGGCTCCCATGAGGAAGCCAAGTAAACAGAGCCATATTAACGCGTCCAAAACGCGCTGGGCGAGCAGACGGTGTGGTCTGTGACCACACCAAGGCTGGTGGGCCTTTGGCAAGGCCTTGGGCGCAGCAGCAGGCGCGTTATTGCTCACACCAAGTGGGCAAACTCCTGGGCGCCACAGTGTTCGACCCAGAGGCACTGGGAGACACTCCCAGCGCCGTTTTTGGGCAGAAATACGCCCAGGCGCGTCAGGTGTGACCCCTGGAGGGGCCACCATGTTGTTGGGTTCCCCAACACGCCTCAGCGACGCCTTAGCGCCGCCAAAACCCTCCTCCTCACCAGATAACCCCGGACAACCGGGGTTCAACAGCTCAGGTGGCTGTGGTTGCTCCCAACAGCCCAAGCGCCCAGCTACTGGAGCTGGTGGCCTCACAATGCTCGGGGGACACCCTGAGCTTGGCCTGAGCCCGGAAAACCGGACTGGTGTTGGGGCCAACATGTCGTGAGCCACCTGTTTCTGTTTCTCGTTACGTTTCTTTTCTCGTTGCTGTGGCTCTCTCCTCGGCTGCGCCTTACTGCGCAGCCTCTTTCCTCTCCCTTGCTGCGCATGCTG
Organism: Ceratobasidium sp. C01; assembly: GCA_025200755.1. NCBI lineage: Eukaryota > Fungi > Basidiomycota > Agaricomycetes > Cantharellales > Ceratobasidiaceae > Ceratobasidium > Ceratobasidium sp. C01. The sequence continues at coordinate 14,629 of JANWGL010000948.1, forward strand.
CGCAATGGACTCTTTCTCTGACTCATGCTGTGTACTGCGGCTGCGCCTTACTGCGCACTGCATGACTCGATGTACGCTCATGTTTGTCCAGTGCTGCGCACCCTTGTCTATATATTGAGCGATGAGCAAGCCTGGATACTCCAGCTTGCTCTACCTCGTCTATTCACTCTCTACTTGCGTGATCACACTTAACAACCCCTCTCTTTCTCGTTTCTCTATCGAGGTCTTCGACGACCACTCTTGCGACTCTTGACCACTCTTCATCAACGATTCAGAGGGTCTTGACACAACATCACCTGAGGCTCAATGTGCACCGGCTCAGCCGGTAGCACTTGCTCAGCCACACAAATGGCAGCACCCTGGGGTGCAGCCTTGGGACAAGGGGATCGGATGGGGCTACTGGGTAGTCCCACCTTGTCCCATCTGAAAATCTGTCAAAGCCTAGATAATGCTATATAGCACTATCTAGCATATCTAGCATATCTAGACATTCTAGGGCGGTCCTGTCTATATATTGCTAAATAGTACTATATATCATCACATAGCTACCATCTAAATGCCACCTAGCTCTCAGCTACTGGCTCTCTAGCAGTTTCTAGCAGGGATCTAGCCATGATCTAGCTGTGATCTAGCTGTGATCTAGCATCATCTAGCATCGATCTAGCAGTATCTAGCAGTATCTAGCTATGATCTAGCTATGATCTAGCACTAGATGGTGCTGATCTGGAACTATATAGTGGCATTTAGTACTGTGTAGCACCCATGGGTTTCAACAGGATGAGACAGGGCCTATTCCAGTAAATTTGAATTGATTAGTCATATTGGCAATACTGATCAATCTCTTGAACCAGCCATCCAATTCTTGTCCCCCCGTGACCAATTGGACTATATGCTATGAAATACCCCCAGGGGAGGTGTCGGGGGCTGTGTGGAGGTGTGGGAATGGGCCAAAAGAGGCACTTCAAGGCACTTCAGAAACTTCAAGAAAAAGTCGCCCACCAGAAACCCAATTAGGCAAAACCAGTTGCCTAATTGGGAATTTCAAATTGCCTTGGATCGGAAAATTTTGACCTAATTAGGGAAATCATTAGTCCAAAATAGGCAACTTCCATATTTGGAACTTGATCTTGTTCATCTAATATTGCCAAATCAGGGAGATTGCCATCAAATTGTTCATTGGCTTGATTGGGACAATTGGTATTGCCTCTATTCCCATCTGGGGATAGGGTGCAAGCCGGTACTATATAGTTCTAGAAAAGGGCTAAATCACGCCTACATATTACTAGGCTGATGCTAGATTGATGCTAGATATTGCTAGATTGATGCTAGATGATGCTAGATTGATGCTAGATGATGCTAGATCACAGCTAGATCACAGCTAGATCATGGCTAGATCCCTGCTAGAAACTGCTAGAGAGCCAGTAGCTGAGAGCTAGGTGGCATTTAGATGGTAGCTATGTGATGATATATAGTACTATTTAGCAATATATAGACAGGACCGCCCTAGAATGTCTAGATATGCTAGATATGCTAGATAGTGCTATATAGCATTATCTAGGCTTTGACAGATTTTCAGATGCCGTGCGAGTGTGGTGAGGTCGAGTAGGTGGTCTGGTCACATGACCACCTGGTTGGGCCTCATGGCTGCGTGAAGCTACGCGGCCAAGGTGTTTCTGGCTCCTGTGGTGGGCAACAATAGCTGCCCACTGCTGGAGGCCCACTATGAGTGGGCTGGGAGTGCGGTGACTGCTTGGCAGCCGCTGGGAATTGCTCACTGCCAACTGGCGGTTGGTACATCAGGAAAAATGACATTGACTGTATAGCACTACATAGCACTACAGGGCACCATAGTACAATTACACTGCCCCCCTGCTTATAGATGTTTGTTTTCTCTATAGTAGCTATGGAGGGATATTTTATCTACAAGGTTATTTCAGGTCTATATATGCACTATAGGTCTATGTGCATTGCTATGTGCCAGGTATATATGCTCTGCTCAGCTATCTCTAGAGACATTTATAGTTACTTCCTTGTCCTCAGGATCCATATAATGCTAAGCCCCAATCTATAGAGGTATTCTTTAGCAAGCCCACTATATCTCTAGCTCAATCAGTGAATTCATTGTCACTCTAAGGCATGATTCTTTAATTTGTGTGTTATGGGTGGTGCAGCGGCGTGGTGCCGAGGACAAGTCACGTGCCCCCGGTAACCGATCGCCTGTGACATCCCGCTCGGACTGCTCCACATGTCCAATCGACATGAACAATTTGGGGTAGTGAATATTGTATTGCTTCTGGACAAATTTGTCTTGTAACATCGCTCGGGCGAAATATTTGTAACCATAGACTTGGGAAATCAAAACAGACGGACGGTTGCAGTATATACAGCAGCAAAAAAATCAATCGGCGAGGAGCTAAGAGCCACGGCAACATGTATATGCACGTGTTATGAATAAGGTGGTGCAAGAGAAGTGTACGGTCTGAAAGGGGGATCGGGGCAGGGGACGAGTTGGAGGAGCTAAGAGCCACGGCAACGTATATATGCACGTGTTATGAATAAGGTGGTGGAAGAGGAATGTTTGGTCTGAAAGGGGGATCGGGGGCGGGGGACGAGTTGGTTTAGAAAACAAGCAGTCAAAGCGTTTAATCGGGTATATAGAAGACAATTAAGTGAAACGGGGTGAAGCGCGCCGACTCACGAGGAACCAGCATCATCACTACCATTGCCGTCATCACTATCAACTTCTTCCACCTCCGTTCCATCACCTTTGTCATCGTCAACATACTCCTCATCGGAGTCGGACGCGCCATCCACAGATCCGCCATCCTCTAGTCCGTAGCCCTCCAATCCACCACCCGACAAACTACTGCCGTCCAAACCATCAACTTCCGACCTGCGATTTGCCCTTCGGCTGCCTCTCGATCCACTTCCCCCCGGCTCATCAACCTCCCACCCGAATCCCTGTCCTTCTCCACCATTCACTGCATCGCCCCTACCCACTTCGCCCTCCATTCCGTCAACCTCCATTTCGCCACCCTCCGACCCCTCCGCCCATCCAACGACACCCAAATCAACCCCCTCCAATCCCAGCTCCTCCTCGGCCTCAGCAACCATCGCCAGCCCCCCATCGCCTTCGCCTTCACCTTCACTCATGCCTTCACCCTCGCCCTTGCCTTCATCCTCGCCTACACCTCCTTCCTCATCCACCCCAAACGACACCATCGCGTGGTCGATAAGCTCACGCTTTACGTCTTTATCTAAACACAAAGTTAGCACAATTTCAGCTACGGCACGGATCCTCTTACCAGAAAGCGCCACGGTGGGCGGCGGCGGCACAAGAAAGTCACATTCAAACTCGTCCTCGGACTCCGTTCCCCAGTTCAGTGCCGGTTTCTGTTGAGGAGGTACCACTGGTGCGACGTTTCCGCCTAGAGAATCACTACAAAAAGGTTAGTATCGGAGAAGAACGAAATAAGAAACTCCTTACACGCAATAATTTCTAATTGCCATTTGTAACTTAGGCAAGCGGGTAGCCGTCTGCGTAGCCATGCTTTCAATGTCGGTTCGGTATTTATCAAAAATCACGGCTTGCGTGACTGCGTGTAGGTTTTCTGGGGTATAGAATCCTTTGCGGTATCCCGAGATAAGGTGGTGAGACTTTATAAGAATAATTAGCCGACTTCATTCTCATACAAGGGTGTGTGGTCGGCTTACCATTGTCAGCGCATATGCAATTAAACCAGGCTTGGCGGGGTGAAAAAGAGCTGGGTACTTCACCGCTAGCCCTGCCGAATTCGGATACGCAATGAGCCGAATGGCTTCAGGGATCCAGGCATTCTTGTAATAAGACTTGGGGTCCGAATCGTCTTGGCCCTAATATAGTTATTGTGTTAGCTCAATTTTGGTTCGCTTGAATGAAACTTACAAGGCAATGAAAACAATTCGGTAGTAGGTCACTTGCTAGCGTCTTGTTTTTCTCTGGGTTGAGGCCAAATCCAACATCGGCAAACGTCGCCCTC